>CAJNOJ010000170.1:36241-51379 GCA_905250025.1 Adineta ricciae | reverse complement strand
TTTTTTTTTGTAGTTTGTTGGGCAATGAAGAAGAACCCGATTGTTATGAATTGAATATTGCTGTAAAAGATTATTCTTTTATGCGTGAAGATCGTTTGATTGGTCTAAATGTTATTAAACTAACTCAAGTTATTGAACAAGGTTCATGGTCATCGTGGGTGCCATTAGGCGCGCGAGTCAATTTTGATGAAACAGGTTTAACTATCTTGAGAATTTTATCCCATCGAACCAATGATGAATTAGCACGAGAATTTGTTTCACTTAAATCAGCAAGAAGACACAAAGAAGATGTGTGATTTTAATGTATTTCTCGTTTTCTCTTTTTTATTGTAAAGCTATTTTCATCATATTTCTGTATGTATTTTCGATGTCTGTATTCTTTTTTTTATATAGTGCTAATCCCTACGACAAACTGTTTTTCTGTTTTGTTCGTTATTCATATTTTTTCGCATATTTTTTTTGAATTATGTTATAAACAAGGAATAAATTGATGGATAATGTATGCGATCGATATCGAATTTATTCTTTTGAACAAACGATCAATTGTCAATGTAGTTAAGTCCAACATACTTGTTTTATAGAGAATACATTTCATTTGGACGAACGGCTATAATAAACCAACAATTTTTCTACATCTAGTGCTTTGACAGAAGAACATCGACAAATATTCTGACTGGATTATTCAGTTTCTTCACAATGGTAAGCAACATCTCATCTCACATAGAGAGAATATCAACAGTTAACTCATTCTAGTGCACACAGTAAACAGTTCCAGTGTTTAAGCACAAATGACTGTCACCTCGTTTGACAATACTGATATAATACAGTAAATGCACCTTTTTTGGTACAACAGTCTCATACCCCCCAACCGTGGACTTGACGGTTTTCATACGAAATGAATCGAATTGAGATTAGAGAAAAAAGATATCTCCATCGTTATATCTGTTACTTCTCACATCTATTTCTAGACGAAAGATTAAAAACGCGAATTTCGTATCTGATAGCTCTCGGCGAATCAACTTCAAAACATCGAATATATCTATCCTATCCTGTTGTGAATGCCAAAGAAATCAGTAGACAAACCTAAATTCATCTTCTACAGTCAGTTACTCCAACGCTTTCAAGCCAAGAAGAACGATTGATAATTTACCGATCTCCTTGGCATTTTCAAATTGAACAATTATCGTTCTTCCTCTTTCATTATATCCAATGTTCACTTTATTTGTTCTTCTCTCTCGTCGTCAAACGAAACTATGTTATTTCACTATTCGACGTACGATCACAAGTTCCCCTCGATCGAATATTGAACTTGAAATGAAGAATCTCAATGACAAAAAACACTTCACAAAAGCACTTGATCTCTTCGACAAACATCAACAAAGTTCGGAAATATTGACAGATAAAGTGATTGTTCAAGCACTGAAAGCTTGTACTCAACTAACTTCTTTCGAACGTGGTCGGAGCATTCACGAGAAACTCTCCAATCAATCCACGAAGAATATGTTCGTCCAAACATCGCTTATTCATTTCTATAGTGAGTTTATGTTGTCTATACGGCTTCACATTGCTCTCGTGAAAATCTTGCAGTGCAATGTGGTCGCGTGAACGNACTGCTGTTGTAGGTCGATTGTTTGAGTCGATCATTCTTCTTTGATGAAGCGAAACAGTTGATCGAAGAGTTTGAGCGTCATCAGTCGCCTGATGTAACCATGTACAGTAAGTTTTCCCATGAGAACACGTTCGTTTCGCGTTGAATAATCAAGGTCAACAACGTTGTTCTTTAAACTTTAGAGGCCATACTGTCAGGTGCTCGTAATCGAAACGATGTTTCTCTTGCTCGAGAAATAACTCAACGAATAAAACAACTGGGTCATACTGTCGATGACGATTTCATATCGGCCTCAGTACTTTTCGGTAATACTTTAGCATCATCAGGCGAATTAGAAGAAGCCTCACAACTAAGACTAGAAATGAGCCAATCAGGTATCAAGAAAAAAGCGGGTGTATCTTGGACTGAAGTCAACGGTGAAATTGTGGTAAAGATCAATCTTCTGGTCTATTGATGCTCGTTCAAATTCTTATTTATTTTGAAGGAATTTCGTGTCAAAGATCGAAGACATCCACGAACAGATGAAATCTATGAAGAGCTTGATCGAATCGAAAAGGAACTCATTGAACATGGTCATAAGTTCGATGCCAGTTGGATAACACGTGAAATGAGAGCTAATGAGACTGTTGCATCTATTCTCAACAGTCACAGTGAGAGATTGGCACTTGCATATCATTTCATTCAGCGGCCAGTTCCATCACGCATTCAAATTGTGAAGAATCTCCGCATTTGTGGTGATTGTCGTAAGTTGAGAGTAGGATCGAAGTAAAATATGTTTCGGTTTCTTGTCGTAGATGGTGCAATCAAGTTGATCAGTCGAATTCGTGAATGTGAAATTATTATTCGTGATGCGAACCGTATTCATCATTTTTCAGATGGGAAATGTTCATGTAATGATCATTTTTAATAAAGATTTTGTTTTCGTTGTTTAGCAAGTTAACTCTAATAGATTGAGAAGAATATAGAAACAGATTTGAAAAGAGTCGATGGTAAGTCGTTTGTGTGACGAAATGCAGACATCTTGAAAACGGATTGAAATATTGTATTCGATTCGCTTTGGGCGACATAAAATATGAGCTGTATTTTGAAAAGAGGATCAAGAAGAAGAAAAATTTCTATTTTTTAAACACTTCTTAAACTAATCAAAATAACAGATGGATGACGATCATTTTAAGAAACTTCTGTCAATTGTATTTGACTTTCCATAATCTATTTATTAAATTATTCTCGGGAAAAAATCTTGAGGGCGTTCTATTCAGTACGTATGTAAGTGATGATTGTAGCAATAAGAAGAAGAATTATTTCTGAAGTGTTTGCAAAAATTTTACATCTGGTTTTACTTCAAACGATATAGTAAGAGATTTGACGATGAATATGATGTATAGATAACATTTCGATTTTCAAATATTATAGTTAAAGTAGTTTGCTAAAGTTTCTTACAAATGGAACGTTTCTTCTGTGAGCTTTTAGAAATCCCAGGCCGATCATGGCGGCAACTGGATGTGTTGAAATCTGAGCCGTTTTCGGTACAGCTTTTGTCGATCCCGGCACAGTTTTCGCCAAATTCCTAGCCGACGGAATCCGGTGGCAAGGAAATGATCGGAAAACAAACTTAACAGGCGGAACCGACCAAGCCATAATAACATGGGAGTGTTAAATCGATCACGAAATTAGAAAGATTTTATCATTTTGACATGCGTAATGAGCGATATTTCAGGAATTAACACATTCACAAATTGTTTTCGACAATGATCATTTAAGTAATACTTGTTGTACTGCTTTCTAATGCTACCAGAATTCAAAAGTGACACTATGTATAAATGTATAGCGATCATTAATTGAGATTCAGACAATGAACGCTGTCTTTCTCATGCATGTTATCGTAAAGATCATCTACAGAAAATACGTAACATATCTTCTATTCTGTTGAATTCTTTCCTTTCTTAATATTCGTTACACGTGGAATATGTGTAACTGAACCATGAGCTCTTGTTTTGAATTCCATATTGAAAGCACGTCACAAAAGTAGGAGAGAGATTCATTTATTTTCCAGTTGAACAGAACGCAAGAGAATATTACTGTTGAAATTGAAAGTAGAATGTTAATGTTATGAAATTTATCTCAACATAGGCCTTAGAAATGAGTGTGACATATGCTTTTCCTATCTCTCTCTCTCACACATTCACATCGTCATTATTTTCGTATATGAGAAAAGAAAAATCGACGTAGCACATGGAAAGTTGAAGAGAAATTCCTTTAGAGATTAAAGAATTGAATTCGGAAGAAAATGTTAATGTGAAGCGACTAACGAGACAAACACGAAGTACTTACTATGAGAAAGGCTCTTTTGATATTGTAGACGAGAATAATTGATGAAAGAGATGAACATTACCAATAGAAAAAAAGCGATCTAATCAACTCAATATTACCAGTTAATCTAGTAAATAAGATCATGAGAGATTTTTGAAGTTGTTCAACTAAATCGAATCATATTATGCAACACATTAACACGGATCGAAGTTTCATGAAATCTTTAGCAGTATTGAGTGGCACCGAATTGATCATTTGGTTTACAGATTTCAAACAAGTCTAAATACAAGGTCGAAATATTTTCCAGTAACATCTATTTAATCAAACTCACTGGAAAAGAACTTTAACTACGAAAATTCTCATTATATTCTACAGTTTTCAACGATTCTTCTTTAATTCGAATGGAAATATTTACGATTTAAATTATTTTTCATCAATATACTGAGAGATATTTTCTTTGGAATCAGTTCTTCCAAGAATTAAACATACATCGTGCGTGAACATTGCTATTCGACGTTGGATAGAAATAAGTTAAATATGGACTAGTCTGATTAGTTTAAAATGGCCAGGAGAAGCTCTATACACTTCTGTATGTACCATGTGAATGTAACTTATCTCGACCATATTCATTATGTATCTATCCTATCCTGTTGTGAATGCGAAATAAAACAGTAAACAAAACTAAATTCATCTTCTACAGTCAGTTACTCCAACACTTTCCAGTCAAGAAGAACGATTGATAATTTACCGATCTCTTTGACACTTTCAAATTGAACAATTATCGTTCTTCCTCTTTCATTATATCCAATGTTCAGTTTATTTGTTGTTCTCTCTCGTCGTCAAACGAAACTATGTTATTTCACTATTCGACGTACGATCACAAGTTCCTCTCGATCGAATATTGAACTTGAAATGAAGAATCTCAATGACAAAAAACAGTTCACAAAAGCACTTGATCTCTTCGACAAACATCAACAAAATTCGGAAATATTGACCGATAAAGTGATTGTTCAAGCACTGAAAGCTTGTACTCAACTAACTTCTTTGGAACGTGGTCAAAGCATTCACGAGAAACTCTCCAATCAATCCACAAAGAATATGTTCATCCAAACATCGCTTATTCATTTCTATAGTGAGTTTATGTTGTCTGTATGAATTCACATTGCTCTAGTAAAAAATCTTGCAGTGCAATGTGGTCACGTGAACAATGCTCAACATGTTTTCGATTCATGTGTCAACAAAAATGTGGTTCATTATGGTGCGATGATGAAAGGTAATCTCACTCATTTAGTTCGTTGTACCAATAAGGAACTATCTTTCTTCTCTAGGTTTCATCCAGAACAATATGCCTGAAAAAGCAATTGAAATGTTTAAAGATGTGAATAATCCAGATAGAGTTCTTCGTGGTCTTTTGTTTAACAGTTGTGCTCAAGTTCGAACAGCAGAAGCATTAGATGTTGGTAAACACGTGTGGCTTTCTATGCCAGAAATTGAACGAAAAAATGAGCATGTTACCGTTTCTGCCTTTGACATGTTTATCAAATGTGGTGATATCTCCAATGCTGAACGATTATTCGATCGAATGAAACGGATCGTGGTTACTTATGGACAAATGATGAAGTGTTATAATGATCATGATATGCCGATGAAAACTCTCAATCTGTATGAAAAGATGAAAGTGGAAGATGTTCAAGTGAATCCAATAATTTTTGTTCGTCTGCTGGATGCGTGTACTAAACTTGGACTTGAATCATGTTGTCGATCTATTGTGAAACAGATTCCAGCATCAATGTTTTTGGAACTTCAACTTCAAACTACTTTAGTGCATATGTGGGTAAGTGACATCACAGTTGTATATTTGCCTGTACTGCATTTTGTAATTGATCAGGGGAAGGTATCGTGTGTAAACGAAGCAAAACATGTGTTTGACAAAATTGACAAACCTGATTCAGTCGCATATACAGCTATGAGTAAGGTGACTTTGTGATTTGTGCGTTTATCAATGGGCCTTAATAGTTAATGCATATGGGTTGAATGGAATGGGTTATGAAGCCATTCGGCTTTACCATCGAATGCCAGTGGAAATGAGGGATGAAAAGGCTCATGTTTGTGTGCTGAATGCGTGTTCACATTCAGGTCTTGTTGATGAATGTCGTTCAATTTTTGCAACGATTCCAAATAAAAACCAATTCATTTATACAACAATGGTAACTAAATTGATATCAGAATCGAACAATGAATTGCTGTTGTAGGTCGATTGTTTGAGTCGATCATTGTTCTTTGATGAAGCAAAACAGTTGATCCACGAGTTTGAGCGTCATCAACCTCCTTACCTACCGATGTACAGTAAGTTTCTTCATCAGAAAAAGTTCATTTGATGTAGAATCATCACGATCGAGACCTGTAACTGTTCCTTTTTAGAGGCCATATTGTCAGGTGCTCGTAATCGAAACGATGTTTCTCTTGCGCGAGAAATAACTCAACGAATAAAACAATTGGGTCATGCTGTTGATGACGATTTGATATCGGTCTCAGTACTTTTCGGTAATACTTTAGCATCATCAGGCGAATTAGAAGAAGCATCACAACTAAGACTAGAAATGAGCCAATCAGGTATCAAGAAAGAAGTGGGTGTATCTTGGACTGAAGTCAACGGTGAAATTATGGTAAAGATTAATCTTCTGGTCTATTGATGCTTGTTGAACTTCTTATTTATTTTGAAGGAATTTCGTGTCAAAGATCGAAGACATTCACGAACAGATGAAATCTATGATGAACTTGATCGAATCGAAAAGGAACTCATTGAACATGGTCATAAGTTCGATGCCAGTTGGATAACACGTGAAATGAGAACTAATGAGACTGTTGCATCTATTCTCAACAGTCACAGTGAGAGATTGGCACTTGCATATCATTTCATTCAGCGGCCAGTTCCATCACGTATTCAAATTGTAAATAATCTCCGTATTTGTGGTGATTGTCGTAAGTTGAGAGTAGGATCGAAGTAAAATATGTTTCGGTTTCTTGTCATAGATGGTGCAATCAAGTTGATCAGTCGAATTCGTGAGTGTGAAATTATTATTCGTGATGCGAACCGTATTCATCATTTCTCAGATGGGAAATGTTCATGTAATGATCATTTTTAATAAAGATTTTGTTTTCGTTGTGTAGCAAGTTAACTCTAATAGATTGAGAAGAATATAGAAACGGACTTGAAAAGTCGATGGTAGGTCGTTTGTGTGACGAAATGCAGACATCTTGAAAACGGATTGAAATATTGTATTCGATTCGCTTTGGATGACATAAAATATGAGCTGCATTTTGAAAAGAAGATCAAGAAGAAGAAAAATTTCTATGATTTAAACACTTCTTAAACTACTGCCATTCCTCCGTGTGTTTCTCTTATCATCTCGGCTTTTTCGCATTTGATGACAATTAGGCACTTTCATTAAAAGTGTTTTTTTCAATTTTCGTTGCTTAGCCGAGCATCAACAAATGAAAATAGGGAAAACTGAACTGATTTTGCTTCCATATTTCTGTGAAAAGTGAGATCGAACGGTAGAAAAGCTGCAGATAGCGTCACATTAGTTTTTATCTATTTGTATACATACAAAAAATGATTCAAAAGACGGAATTTAGAAGTTCTGCGAAATGTCATTCTTCACGAATAAATAAGATAAAAAATAAGAATATACTACTGAATCCAAATCCGAATCTTGCCAAAACTACGTGCTTCTCTGAACACAATATATGTTGACGGCAATTGAGCTTTAATCTGCTGTAAAAACCTATCAGGATGTTCCGATTCTCCGCTACAAGGATCGTTTGCACATCGAGCAACTAATAATCGAAGATTTCTCATATTGGACAAAAGAAGAAAGATATTCTCATGAGTTTCAAGACGTATTGTCAACTTTTCACATTGTTGTGCTAGAGTTGTACGACTGAGAGCTTCACATCGCTTATAATCAAAACACTGCAGGCAATTAGTTGATGACATTCCATACAAATCTAATTTACGAATCGATGCGTTGGTAATGCGTTCATATACATCGCGTGTTGTCGACGATGGCCATTTCTTTAAACTTAGTTTATACAAACATGGTGCTGTGTTGAGTAAGTTCAGTCGTTGATCATCAATTTCATTTTCTTCAATATATAATTGAATATGTCTCAGCTCATTGAGACTCGGAATGACCGTTTGAAAACGATTATCTATTGGTAGTGTTAATAGGAGAGTGTTAAGCTTGGAAAACGAAATCGGTAATAATACTGTTGGAAAATATGAATAGTTTAGTGAATGCACGCGATCGTATGATTGATGATTTTGAACACAAGTCGTTTGAGATTCAAGAAGAACATTACTGGCACATTCGTAAAATTGATCGAGTATATACGGAAGGGTGTAAAGACAAACATAATTTGGATCGTTTAATCTTTGCCAATCACAACGAACACACCAATGATGTTCTGTTAACCAAAACGCATTATTAAATGAATTCACGAGTCTAATCGCCTGTACTGGAGTACTCTGTCTTTCAACAGTTTTGTAATGGATTACAAATTGAAATACTTTAAGATTCGGCCGATGTTCGGAAATAAGACTTCGCCATCGATGACCATCTACTGAAATTGGAAGTGTTGCAGTGAGTGTTAAATGCTCCAAGTTCGTCATACACTGGAGGAGATTGGTCAGAGCGGGCCATACTCCATTAAACACAAGACGTAATTTCTTTATCCACTCGAACTCATGTCGCACCAACTGATTTCCACCTAAACTGACACAATTCAAAGATAAAATCTCCAAGCATGGTGTATGATGGCAAATAATATGCACATCATTCAAATTGCATGTCAAACTGGGCAGTTCGACGTGTTTTAATGACAAAGAAATCGTATTCAAAGCAGGAAATTGTTCATTACTTTTCTCTTTTGAATGTTTCAGATCAAAATATACATAGATGAGCTTTGGTAAACTCCACAATTGGTTAAACATCGAATTAAGAGTTCTTATATTATTGTAAACGTTCAATTGACGAATGCACAAATGAGTTAAGTTTTGTAATTCATTTATTTGGTTCAATATCTCTTGCCAGATTGTAGACGATTCGATATGTTCGAGCGATAAAGATTGAAGAGATGTAAATCGATTCAGGTGAAAATGTTGTATAAGGAATGAGCTAGTTTGTGATGGATAATCGAAGCTTTGACACAAACGAAGCTTACGAATGCTAGATGAATAGTAAGAACAACAAAGATGACAATTCGATTCCGAAGTGGATCGTAAGTTAACAGCATTAAACTGAAAATGTTCAGCAATAAGATTGCGATGATGTTGGTTAAGAGAATGAAAGGTGTGAAGGAGATCTTCAGTTGAGAGATATTTGAAAATCATTAGCCATAGTTCTCCAGGAAAATCATGCATTGACATCTTTCAATTTCTATAGAAGAGAAATAATAATCACTGAAAATGGTGACGAGACTTGCATGTATATCTGTATGTAGGACTGGGAGAAAACCCACAACGAATCTTTTTCTTTATATCAATAGAGGAAAAATCCAAGGTAAGTATCTTGAGTAATAGAGAAAAATATTGCAATAACAATTCTCCAGTATAATCCATGTGATGCAAACACAATAGAGATCCTCCGTAAAAGCGATTGCTTCTGATATTAAACATGCATTTCTCATCGATCGAATCTTAGTTTAAAAAAATATTTGATTGCATTCTGCAGCGACATCTACATCTACAAAAACGAATTCTCAAAATTTCAATAGGAGTCTTTCCTTTTTCAAATCAAGAAATATTCTGTACAATCAAATGAATGTATTTTCCTATCAAATCAATCATCTGTATTGCAATTTTATCAATCATTCGAACCAAACTATCTTCTTATTTGCCGTATATGAATTTGAAACTCCTGTTCAGATCAACGATGAATGTCATACTGTATTTTACTGGATCTGATCATAGAATAATTGCTTGTCTTCTTGCTTTAGGTGCGTTTCTTCTGAAGATTGTATCTTGAATAGGGAAATATTAGAGTATAAATTTGATATTCTGAACGATGACAATTTTACTAGCGATTATGAAAAACAGAATTGAATTGCGTAGTATGAATGAGACATACTGTACAAAATGCGCTATCGGTGAATCAATCCAATAAAATTGTATCGTCGTGTTTTCAGTATCTAATTTAGTTAATAATGTCCAATAGGCAAAGTTTCGTAAGCACGTTTTCATTTTCTCTGAATTTACATCACTACTTATTTTCGATGTTTTGCGCAAGTACGAAGTATCGTTCCTTTTGCTCTTCCTTGTTTATCAACTTTTTATTTATAAATCATGCAGCACGTTCGTTATGACTGACTGACGTTATTTTGAATTATGTATATATGTGTCGTTAACTTGTAAACGAACAATATTTTCCTTTCACAATTTCAAAACGGTATGGAGCATGCTTTGGCTCAAGTTGGTATTTTAGCGGGAGGTATTGTTGCAGGTAATATTTTAACCAGGATGATATTCTCACTTGCACACAAAATGAAAGGAGCTTTTCATCACTCGAGTGGAGCGAATAACTACAATCAACAGCCGCATTATGAATCAAGATATAATCATCATACCAGTTACTATTACCAATGAAAATTCACTCTAATAAATTGTTCTACACATCATTTTTTTGTCATTTGAAATCCAATAAACATAAGTTTCATGACATTTACTTTGTACGAGAAATGCGTAAATGAGATATAATCGTGTCAACGAAAGTATATTCGATATCATGAACAATGCATGAGAAGAAATCGATACTTTATTACTTTTTTCACAAGTTATCAACACAATTCATTGGATATCATATGATTTACTTAAACAAAACGTCCGAATATATCTGATACTAAATCTCACAGTGAAAGTACCTGTTGTTTCTTTGTGTTCTATGCGTTGAATACTATGTTACATATCCTTTAGTCTTCATATTGATTTTGACAGAATACTATCGATATCAGAAGAAATCATTGCAAATTTCTTAGATCTATTAATTAATTTTGTTGCGTATTCGATGAAATGATCGTTTTATCACACATTAACATTCGCACACCTTCAAGTGATTTTACGCGCTATTTTATCGTAGCTTGTCTGCCTGAATTGCCTTATCACTAAGTCGTATTTGCTGTGTGTGCCCGGAGCACACGTGTTTTGTAGTAAGTTACATGTTTTTCATTTTAAGTATGAGTACAGCGATAGTCTTATAGATATTCAATCTCTAACTTCTGTGCGTTTGATCATGTCTGTAACGAAGCCGAAAGTAACTGACGTTTTCACCAGTGAGACAATCGTATTTAGTGATGATGGTGGCTGGTGTTGGTTTGAATCGCCTGGTGCTCTTCAATATGGTTCCATGCTTTTAATAGGATCAGTTGCGTCTGGTGGTCATGACAAAAATCGTTGTGGTAATGTTGAACTGCACGTCCATGATTGCTTAACTCAAATGACAGAAACTATCGTTCTGCATGATCAATTTGAATTGGATGATCATGATGGGCCGGCTTTGTTAATAAGACCAGATGGTCGTTTATTGATTTTGTATGCAAAGCATGGTACAGAATCACATAATTATTCGCGTCTTTCTCTTCCCGATACAAAATCGTTCAACCAGTTTGGTCCAGTTCAACTTTATACACCATCAACAGCAACTGAGCTTACATATGCAAATTTAATACTTCTTCCGAATGAATCCAATCGTATTTATGATTTCTTTCGCGGTCTTCATGGTTCGTTCAAACCATCTTACCTCTACTCCGATGATCTTGGAACCAGTTGGCATAATGGTAATGTTTACATCAACGTCCCTTCTACGATCAAACACAGACCCTACGTACGATATACTTCGAATGAACGAGATACTATCCACATGATCTATACGGAAGGGCATCCGCGAGATTATGATAATAGTTTATATCATATTTATTATCGTTCTGGTGACCTATACCAATCGGATGGTATAAAACTAAGTTCGCTACAGGTTGGACTTGATTCGCCTGATCAGGGCACAAAAGTTTATCAAGGCGATTCACAACATGTTGCGTGGATAGTCGATCTTATTCTAGATCGCAATGAATATCCTGTATGTATTTACAGTGTTCAATACAATTCTGAGGGACTTCCTGTTGGTCAAGGCGGTGATGATATACGATACAGATATGCACGATGGAACGGTTCTATTTGGCAGAATTTTTCACTTGCTTATGCCGGTTGCCGTTTATATTCAGGTGAAGATGATTATACTGGTTTAGCTGTAATTGAACCAGATGATCCAACGGTTGTGTATATCTCAACGAATAGCGATCCAGCAACAGGTGAACCATTAATCAGTCGAAAGGATCAACAGCGACATTATGAACTATTTTACGGTAAAACTGATGATGGAGGACAAACTTGGTCATGGATAACACTGACAAGTGATTCAACTGCTGATAATCTGCGTCCAATGCGACCAAAATGTGTAAATAAGAGCGATCCGAATCCGTATCGTGCATTGGTATGGCTACGAGGAAAATATCTGGCATATACAGATTATTTACAAGAAGTTGTTGGACGAGTATGGACAGTAGATCCTAGCAGGGATATTTACTAGAATCAATAGAATAATTTTTATGAGTCATTTTTGACATATATTTTTGTCCTTCCGAAATAATAAAAATACAAGATTGATCAACAAAGGAAAGTACAATACGACATCGTTTTTTTACTCGTTCTTTGTGGTGCTTTCATTTGCATTGAGCAAGAATTCACGATGGGCTGCGGGTCGTTAAGCAAAGATGTTGTCGTTACACCTACTCTTGTCGTTTCTTCTACTCCAACAGCTGGCGCCGCGTTGTCAAACGCAAATATGTCAACAACAATACCAACTGCAGGTAATCTCGTCATTTTATCATCGCAACAAAACATTCATCGCCAGTATTTTAGCATCTAATAATGACACAACTAAAATCCTTATTGCTCATCATACGACACAACAAAATATCAGTGAACGATTGAAACAAGGATTGATTGATCAATCTTTGCAATGTTATTTAATTAATGAAAATACTCCGAATTCGCTTGATATACGAGCTAAACTCGTTCAATGGTGTGACGTTTTTGTTGTTATCATTAGTCGACTTTATCAGAGAACTCCGTTCTGTATGGAAACTCTTCACTATGCAAAAGATGTTCGTAAATCCGTGATTGCTGTTCTTGCCGAACCGAATTTTTGTCCATACGGTGCATTGGGTGCAATATCAGCAAGTGCTATTCGATCGATTGTGTTAAGTGACGATCAATCTCTTATACATGCAGTCTCAGAGATAACTACCAGTGCTCGAACCCAGATAAAGAAAAAACCAAACACGATCAATATAAAAGATATATTAGAAGTAATGATAAGTACTTTTGATTTGAGATAAATGTGTGTTTTATTTGGAAGAATGAAAAGGCCGTGAATGCGAAACTTCTAGTGGGTTCATCAGATTGTGTTGTGTTGATATCTACTGCTGATGATGGTTCTGCAGTTGCTCAGCTAGTTTTCGATTCTTTGATAGCAACACAACCATCGATTATCATCGAAAATCTATCAAAACCTAATGCAACGAGCAGCGTAGAGAAATGCACGGTTTTAGTAGGAATTCTCACTCCACAATTAGAACAATTATCTCTTGGCCAAGCAGTGTTTGAAAAAGCTCGATCTCTCAGCAAACTAATTGTACCAGTTATGGCAATAAAGAAATGGCGACCGGAAGGATGGCTTGGTTTAGTAATTGCAGGACGAGTCTTTTTTCGTATATTCGATCAGGAAACAGCCAGTAAAGCATTCTACGATAGTAATCGTTTGACAGATTTACGTGTCGAAATCGAAGTAGGTATATTTCATCTCAAGTTGGATACNGCAGTGTTTGAAAAAGCTCGATCTCTCAGCAAACTAATTGTACCAGTTATGGCAATAAAGAAATGGCGACCGGAAGGATGGCTTGGTTTAGTAATTGCAGGACGAGTCTTTTTTCGTATATTCGATCAGGAAACAGCCAGTAAAGCATTCTACGATAGTAATCGTTTGACAGATTTACGTGTCGAAATCGAAGTAGGTATATTTCATCTCAAGTTGGATACATCTGTATATGCAACTCTTTAAAAGATTGCGTGCCAACCAGTTCCAAGTGAAAATCAACGTGAAGAAATTGAGAAGCAAGCGCTTGCGAAACAACTCGATGAATGTAAATCCAAACTATCAACATGGCCACCGGCACGTAAATCCCGCCTTGTAAATCTCAATCAAATCAGGCAGCCTGTTCGAATTCAATTACCTGAGCCCCATGCTGACGGATATTTTGATCATACACATCACTCAATAACACGTCTGACGTTCAAAGCACCCCCAACACTTCTCGATCAATACGGTTTACCCAAACGACGTCCACTTGATTGTATGATCAGGTATGTGCATATAGATTTAGATTGTGTAGATTTAACATCCAGGTGTTTCTAGTTACCAATGGGATAAACAAGAATTCGTTCGTCAAGTCTATGAAGATATGAATATGCGTAATGTACAAGTCTGGTTCGATATTTGGGGTGCAATGCAGGGCTCAACGAACGATGCAATGGCAACTGGCGTCGAATGTGCCAAAGTGCTACTTGTATTTCTTTCAAAAGCATACGTTGAATCAGCTAATTGTCAATTAGAATTTCGTTATGCTGTACAACGTGGCAAAGCTTTTGTTATACTACGAACTGAGCCTGGTGTTGTCCTTGAACAATGGGCATTAGAAGCTATACAGAGTTTTCCTCAATATGATGTTTACACATATGATACATTAGCACAACCTATCAATGGAGTGCCGATGGTATGTTTAGAATGTAACTCCATCATTCGTTATCCTTATTGATGTGATGTACTTTAGATTGACGTTATCGTTCAAGCAGTACGACTACTGGCTCAGGCACAACCAGTGGATCCTGTTGATGATTGTTCAAGTGAACTGTTCGAAATGCGTACACTTCTTGATGATGCTCGAGATGCTTTGAGTGAGGAGACAGGCGAAGCGCGATATAAAACCTGTACTCGATGTGGACAACAGTATGATGACTATTCGAAAGATGGTTGCAAAAGACATGCAGCCTACTTTCTTGGTGGTGGTGGCCTTCTTGAAGACCAATGGGTTTGTTGTAGACAACAAAC
>CAJNOJ010000170.1:0-36178 GCA_905250025.1 Adineta ricciae | reverse complement strand
TTGAGTGAGGAGACAGGCGAAGCGCGATATAAAACCTGTACTCGATGTGGACAACAGTATGATGACTATTCGAAAGATGGTTGCAAAAGACATGCAGCCTACTTTCTTGGTGGTGGTGGCCTTCTTGAAGACCAATGGGTTTGTTGTAGACAACAAACAGCTGATTCACCTGGTTGTAGACCGTGTGAACATATTGATCAAGTTCGCGAGTTTTTTACAAACAGTCAAGGATGTTCGTATTGGAAACCAGCTTAAGTATTTTTCCGAACACCAACATTCAGTTCGAGAATGTCAATTTGTGAATTTCGAATAAATGTGATAATTGATTGGCTCGCACAAGACGTATCCACTTAAACAGAAAACAAAAAAAAAATAAATCTACAGAATGCGTACTTTTTTCTTTTTCTTCACAAATGGCAAGTAAGAATGACGATTATGAAATCTCCTTGATCGACAATGAAGCTGATGCTCGTTACTGCGCGAGATTACTTTCTCAAGAGTTTGCAACTAATAATCCTTTTTCTGTTTTTACTCGTGCATCAGCCGAAGACTTATTTGATACTTGGTTATGGCCAGTAATAACTCGTACAATGGATGAAAAACTGTCCTTCCTTACAAGAGATCGATCAACCAATCAGATTATTGCTGCAGCATTTGCCTGTGATCTATTTCTACTTTGGCAAACATATCCATACGATGATTCAGCTCCTGCATCTCATAATCCTACTGGTGATTTCTTTCATGAATTAGCTGCACATTTTATTCACCATGATCTTAATCAAGAATTGACACCAAACACGTTTTTATATATTACAGCCATTGGAACGCAATCTGAATACGTCGGTAGAAGTTTAGCAATGAAATTATGCGTTCATTTATGTGATTATGCACGAGATCAACGAGGATTTCGATATGGATTTGTTCAAACAACTCATCCAGCGTCTCGCAGCATTTTTGTGAAAGGAATGCATGGCGAAGAAAAGGCAATTGTCGATCCAGCAGCATGGATTTGGAAGAAACGCAATGATAGTTCATGTTGTCCATGGAAAGGATATGTTGGAGAACCGACAGTCAACATTCTAGTAAAATTATGATATTGAAATCGAATTACACGCAATATCAATTCCAATCATGAATAAACGAAAGAGTTCTTTTTATATGAAGTTTGTTATTAAAGATATCAAAAATATATTGTTGATTCGTGAGAACTGTTTGTTTAAACTTAGAGAAGAATGATAAAGGTACTGTCAAGCTTATGCTCATCGAACCTTTTTCTAATGAGATCGGAGTACTGTACCGTCTTGGAAGCTGTATTCACTTTCTTCTATGTAGTTTCAAAGGTATCTTGCGAAATTCACCGCGTTCCGAGAGTGTTGAAGGTATTCTACTGGTGTGATGTTCGAGAAAATTCTTAAAGTTGTACACGTATTGTATTTGTGTTCGTTTGCATATATTTACACTTTCATTTTTCTTCCGTTTCGTTTCACTGCTAGTGCTTATTTGTTAAACTTTTGTACTTAAACTAATATGAGACAAGTGAAATTCTAATCAATATTTATTTCTGGAGATCTTATTCTGCTTGACAACCAGTCTAATATCGACAAAAAATGACATGAATAATAATATTTATATTAAAGGAAAATATTGATGAAAATTTTCCGGTAAAACAGTTACTTCGTTTAGATTTAGTTTTCTCAACTTATTGCAGTTAAGACATGCCACATCAATAGTAAAGTTATTTGTAATCATCCGTAGTGATTCATATTGAATGTGCAAATCGTGTAAACGAGGTAGAATACTGTTTGTATTGTAAAGTAATTCTTCTGCATAACTCATGTGTGCACCAAGCAGATCAAGAAGAATAAGATGAGGAAATACATTTAATACCGATGAACAATGTTTTCTCTCCTGTGGTTTATCGTTCCAGATGATTAGATGTTTGAGTTGTGGAAAGCTATCAGATACAGTTTTGAATAATGTGTGTTCAAAAGGAAACGCATCCAACATTTTCAAACGTACAACTTTATTAAACATACCGCCTGGAAATGAATTGTTCAAATGGATAAAATCTTCGAATTCATATGGAAGTGAATACACATGAGAATCACCACCCGTTCCTAACCGATTAATATGAACATATGAGGCAACTTGACGGAATATTTTGTGAGTAAAACTGCGTCCAAGATCTTTATTGGGCTGAAATTCAAAATTAACATCCTTGTTGTAACAGCAATCAGTCGTATATATACTAAACGTGAACTTGTTCAATTGTGGTAAACGCATAATAATCTGATCTTGTAATTGCACACCATCGATAAAAGTTGATTGCCATCTAACTGCATATAAAAATAATGTTAACTCTTCGAGATTTATCATTCGATGAAGTAATGGTATCACTTCTCTATCATAATAGTATGTGGATTCAAGTGAAAATAGTGAAAAACATTTCAAGCTCGGTAATATTGGCTACAGTGTAATGAACAAATCCATCATTTTCTCCTTATTGATCAAAGAAATTATATTTACCAGAGTCCCAGATTCGGATAATGAGTAACGGATGTGCTTTATATTAATAATTAACGTAGATAAACAGTAGAGATCACCATTAAGAACAGTTAAATAGTCTTCCAAACTTTCAACACTTATTTTCAACTTCGTTAAAGTTGAAGATATGCAACCCTTTCGTGGATAACAGTCGATAATAGTTGATAAATATCGATAGCGGTACAATTGACAAAAGTTTAAATTGATCAATCGTTTGCATATAGATAAAATTGTGTTGAATATTTCTGATCGAATTTCCAAGTCCTCTTTTCGATGTGGTTGAATATCGACATCCAGATTTGTGATTTGATGAGTTAGAATACAATGGAGTCCATTACCTACGAGTCAAAAAACAGAAGATTGCGGTTACGTCTTTCTAAGACCTTTATTTTCCTAAATGAACATGAGCAAAAATCCAAATACGTACTCTTTAAAATTCGAAGAATCTTTGTGCTCTCGAAGTTAACGAGCGAAAGCGAGTTGAGTTGAGGAAAACTGGTAGTTTGAAGAATTCTTTTCACTGAGTATTGATCTACGATGAGCTTGTGAATATCAGGAAGAATTCGAGGTACAATGTTTTTGTAGATTCGATCAAGAACAGATCCGTCTATTGCAGTGAACATATAGTCAAACTGTTGTTGAATTGTCATATTAATGAAGGAAAGATGACGTATATAGTGTGTATCAAATACTAATCGATCGAATCGTTCATTAACATCTAGTAGTGAACACCGGTATTGAACAATGACATGTGAGTTATGTTGTTTTCGTTTTCTTTTAGCGTTGCCTGTTGCTTACCCATTTATCAGATCGTTTCTTGTTCTATAAACATTTTTTCGTCTAGTCCGGAAAATACATTGAAAAATTGAAATTGAATCAATCAACTCTCAGTTGTTACGCGGAAGCCCTTCTCATAATGTTGGTTTAAACAAAATTGAGTTTTCTTAGTGTATTTTATCCAATGATGATCGATTCTGAATTATGACCCAGTCTGTACGAATTTTACTGTCTGTAATGTCGCAATAATTTAGCTTTTATTATATGTGAAATATATATTCTTCTTTTATTCTTCCATCAGCGCAAAAAAACACATGTATGAAAAGTGAAAAATGATCAGTACAAATGTTATGCGTGTATAGAATCAAGCGAAATTATATTCGCACTGGTAAACAAATTGATTGATTCATTTGTTGCTGTTGTCGAGAACTTCTTTGGTGTTACACTTGGTCTCGCAATCGCTTCCCTATAAATGGAATGCTTTTATTTACGATTTGATTCTGATTAGCATGAATTACCTCATCGGTCGACTCTTGAGTAGGGGTGGCACATTTACGTTTATTTTAAATTAACGTAAACGGATTCCGTTAACCGTTGAAATCAACATTAACGAAACCCATTAGCCTTAATATTGATCTCAACGACTTTTACCTAACTAGGGTTAGGGCATCTAATTTAATTTGAGTTAATTAACGGGTTTCGTTAACGTTGATTTCAAGGTTAACGGATTTACTAAAACCCGCTAACCGTTAATATTAACGTTAACGTTTTTTACTTAACATTAATACTAACGTTAACGTATTTTATTTAACGTTAATATTAAGATTAACGGGTTCCGTTAACCGTTGAACCTAACGGTTAACGGCTTTTCCTTATTTCGTTAACCGTTAATATTAAAGTTAAATAATTCCGTTAATTAATACCCGTTAATTAACTCAAATTAAATTCAATGGTCCACCCCTACTCTTGAGCACTTTTTAAGAATTCAAGTATTTCCTTCGATGGCGCTAAAAAAAGAAAAGAGGTAAAACGATAATGAAAAGTTCTATTTACGATCATTTGCCAAATTCTTTATTTTTTCTTTTTGCTGTTTTTTGTCCTCGAGGTTGACGGCAAACCCGACAACTTCCTGCTGTTTTCTTATTTCGATTAGATCGATCTTGTGTTGATCAACGGTTGACGAAGCCTTTTCGCTCCGCTCATACTTTTCAATTTTCTGTACGATAGCTTCGGCTTCGTCCCGCTTTTTCGCTTCGAGAATTAGTAATTTCGGCAACTAAATAGCAACAGATTTTCAATTGCAGATTACAGGGAAAGTCGTGTTTTTAACTAACCTTGAATTCGGTGTTTTTCAATTCGAGACGAAATGATGACATAGTATGGTTTTGAATTTATCTAAAATGGTTAAATGTTCGTGTTTCCTTTGTTGGTTAGCAGGGAAAGCAACGGACACAAAGACGACGAAGAACAGTTAGAGAGAAAATAAAAGAACGATGTTTGTCGAAGAAATTCACTTTTGCAATATCTCGTACATTTATTCACAAATCGAGCACGTGTATCTATACTTTTCCTCTTTCTCTCTCTCTCTGTTGCGTGGTCCAATGTATAGAGATCAAATTATTTTAAAGAAAACGATGATGGACAGGATTTCAATTTCATTTGAAATGGAAGACAATACATTGCAAATCCGTTCAAGTTCCAATACTCGCTCTTCTAATAGCGAATAATGTAGATTGCTCAGCAATAAAGTCGATATCAAACTCTTTTAGATTCTAAGATTTGTAGCAAATATCGTCAAAAGCTTCTCTTTTTCTCGCAGAATAGAGTTCTGCAACGATTCATTAGCTTGTCCATCGGCACTTCATTGATTAGATCACAAAGGAGTTCAAATAAAAAGCATTGTGATTGGGTAAAATTGCGCAGAACGGCAGTCAATGACGGACAATTCAAATCTAAGAGAGGCTCTAATTGATAACTAATCAATAATCAGTTAATATTGTGCATAAGCCTTGGTCGAGCATTGGTTGTTTAAATAACAGTGGTAGTTTTAAAACACAACTTCTCTGAGAATGGTCATGACGAGGTCCGAGTCGAGCCGTTACTTGTGAATTAATCATACCGTTAATTTACCTCCCAATGAGGTGCACGTTGAACTGCGGAAAACATGTTCAAAGAAGTACAAATGTATTTTTGCTTCGTTGTAATTATATCATGCGAAAAGAAGATAGTGTGGTGAAAAGACCGCTTTTAAGTTGGTTCCTTTCAAAGTAAAGCTCTTATTGAAAAATGAAAATCATGTATTGTTTATGTGATGACAGAAACGTTCTAACATGTTTATATGAGATTCCTTGTTTCGATTACAAAACAAAAACTACGTATATTCTCTGTAGATGACTGGCAAAGAAACATCTTGCTTAATGAGATCGATTACGTTGCTCAACTAACAAAGTTTTCAATTATATTGCGAGTGGGAAAGTGAAAACGTCTGACCATCCAAATCTAATTGCGACTGACGGGAAAACTTTGAGACACTGATGGCACCAAACTTGCAGTTTTCCTTTTTTTTACATCCGCACTTTCACCGTCACTCACAAAATAGTGACCTAAAAGTTGAACTCCAAGATTTAACAGAAACTACTGAACACTGCGGCTTGTGTTATTGATTATATTTATCTTTTTCGTTCATTCCAAATTGTAAAAATCATTAGATTCACTTTTATATGTGAAGTAACCAATACCCGCCTCGAATATCACATAACCATGGCATGATAAAAGAAATCCTCAACCATCATTGTAACAAACAGTCTTGGAATCATCCATTAGCGAGCTGAATACACCATGTTCATCTATTTACTACTCTACAACCGAGCATTACATGCATTGATTTATTGTTCACATTCTACTACACACACAAAAAAGAAGAGTTTGAGCACATATCAAGAAAAAAGAGTCATTCTTCTAGTGTTGCATTTAAAGATTCTGTTGATTTAATGGTATTTTTTGATCAGCAACACCATGTTCATCATGCATTTGACTGACATACGAGCCTAATCCATCAGTAAATGGTTTATAATCTTCAAAGAAGAATGCATTAATCTGAGCGCCCAAAATGAGAATTGTTGCAAAATAATAGAAGAACAAAAGAAGAATAACTGCGAATCCAATTTGTCCTGAATAAAAAGAAAAGAAGTTCGTTTTTATAATAACTATTTTCTTTCAAAGGACTTACCTGCATAATTGTTCATAAATTTTCGTACATATAATGGAAACAAAATAATAAATATTTCCAAAGTAAAAGCTGCAACTAACGCACCACACCACGTCACTTTGAAATTCATTTTCTTATTTGGAATAAACCAATAGATTAACTCGAAAAGAGCAAACGCGACCAACAATGAAAATAGAAATCCACCCAGAAAGGCTCCAAATCGACCGCCACCACCTGGAATAATACTGAGCAAAAGTGCTGGTGCTGAACTTGCTGCCAACATCACAGGAATAACGATAATAAAAATAAATAACATTCCAAAGGCTAATAAATTCTCCTTAAGGAACGGTCGTTCCGGGACGCGATAAATAATATTCATACATTTATCAATGGCGATGAATAACCGAGATGAACCAAATAATGCAAAGATAATACCGATGGCTAATAGACCTCCTGCATCTTTCGATAATTGTCCAAATGCTAAATCAACAACCTAGAAAACAAGCAGAATTTGGAATTTTGAGCAAAAGTGAACTGTTACTTGTCGGATGCCGGATTGTGTTGTATTATCCGATGGAAACGAATGTATGATTTTGTTCTTGATGTTTTCTCGAGCTTCATCATTGTTTTTCAAAATGAGACCTAAGATTCCGAATAACGCGACGGCAATCGGAAGAAGTGCAATTAAGAGATTATAAGCGAGCATTGCAGCAAAGTTTAACGACCAGTCATTGAGGAATTTACGGAAAAAACGACGAAATGGTTTGGTCCTTTGTTGACCTTGTTGAAAAGCCGTTGTTGATTTAAGATTATCGATCATTATTTTGTTTGAAATAAAAACAATGTGAATCAGTACACGAACTGCGTTATTAGAAGATATAAGGAACAAATGAATATGCCCGATAAGGATACAACGAATAGAAATGAGGGCAAATTCTTTTCTTCTGACGGAGAGGTGAAAGAAGAAAGAGAATCAATTGTTTATACACATATAGTGGAGACAGCTGTAAATAGATACAACGAATCAAATTCGGGAAAAAGACTGCCTTTGTTCAAATTATATTTAACCAAAATAAAAACAATTGCAAAACATTTCTTCGATCTATTTCTATTGGAAAATGCGAACACAGTTGAAAATGAACGATTTATCGTGCCTTTTTTCATTGCTAATGGTGACTTAGATATTCTCACATGTAAATGATTAGCTTGAATACGAAAATGTCACATGTTGTGTATATGTAAAAACGTCCATTAGAGTATTTTGTTGACAATTTCATAAAAGAATAAAAGAAATGCTATTTTGCTGACTGATATGTTTCACTTCTCCAAAAGCAAATGTATGAAAATCATTCATGCAAAGCGACAACGACGACGAAGATAACGCTTGAGTCACAGAAACGATGATTGTAAGAGAAAACAACATATATCGACAGTTTTCTTACCATATTATCTCGAATATTTTTTCATTTCTCATCCAAATTCTACTATTATCTCTAAAGATTTTTTGTTTTATTTCAACATTAATCAACTATTTTCATACATGAATGTGATACATCGACCTAAAAATCATTGAAGTAGAGAGAACGACAAAAAAAAGAGCGTTTTTCATATTCGTCTCCATACCTGCATCCGATAAGACAGTCATCATTCACCCCTTTCACTCTGTACATACTTTTACTCTCATAGTTTATTGTTATTCGACTTCTAGACGCGTGAATCATAATCTAATCGACAATCATGGCATTAACTGTGTTTTTATTCAAAGTTTCTCATCTTAATTTATCGAAAAATTCCTCTCAAATCAGTCTTAACACAAATGATAGTGAATCAGTAATGGACGCACCAACAGTGCGACTGATTGTTGATGAAAATACGACACTACTTAGTGCGAAAACGACCTTTCGAGGTAAGGAGATACTTGTTATCGTGAGACAATTTTTGTTAAATTGCTGATATTTTCAATTAAACACTCGTCTGTGCTTTTAAACGTGTCATCATAACATTTACACTGTCCTTGATGTCTCACGTGTGATGATTCGGTCGATATGTTATGCTTATCAGCAATGGAATCGTGTCGGAATTGAAAATCTTAATAAAAATTGCTTTTATTTATCAGTTATTTGACGTTTCAGGTATCAGTCTTTGGTCGAACAATGTTCCGGTGTTTAAAGATGAAGCAAGTTTTCTGGCACGTGGTCAACAGCCGAAGAAATTCAATTTTAATCTAGCGGAAGCCTTATCGTCAGCGGATAAAATTCGCATGGAGTTCTATACACATACAAATCGAAAAAAACGCAAAAAATTAGTGGCAATTTTTGAAATGGTTTTAGAATCTCTGAAGGATTTACAATTTGTCCATCTAGTCGATGAGAATCTATTCGATCCACACAATTATCTAATGACAACGACTGTCGAATTGAAATTGTACTATACGCCGCCGGATATCGAGCAAATTAACACAACATTAGGTGCCACTGCTGCTGATAAGCAGCTAACTGATTGGAAAAATGTATTTGATGAACAGGGAAGACATGGTGGACATCGATATCGACATATTCATTCGAAAAAAGATCCAACAATGTTCGTAGTTTGAATAAAGTTGATACAACTAAAGATTTGGGTATTTTTAGTCGACGACTTCGTAAGAAATTTGTTGGTCGTACTGACGATGCTGACACCGATTCAGGTAGTGATGAAGATTTCAATATCAATGACGAGTTGAAAGCCGATGAACCAGGCGAAGAAGAAAAAAAACAGAAAATTCAACACGGAAACATCGAATTATTACAAAAAAGGTATCGCATTTCGTTTCACAACTATCAATGATCAATGAAAGGTAAAATTCGTTTAGTTTGGGTCGATATGAAGGTGATCCATATGAAATCAACGAATGGCAAATTATGGTTCATGTTATTCAGGGACGAGAATTTCCTGGATTGGAATTGAATCCATATGTTTGCGTTCAAATTGATGATCAGAAACGTTATACAAATATTCATCAATCATCGAATTCGCCATACTTCGGAGAAGTAAGATAGAGACGAAGGCTTGAATCGTGTTGATTATAATCTTAAATTTTAGTTTTTCACCTTTGATTTCGCTCTGCCGGCTATGCAAGTGATGCAGAAAGTGATTTTTTTCAAAGTAATTTCTTGATTTCGAAGAGAAAACGTTCTAATAGTTTTCGATGTTCTTTAGGTTCATCATTCGAGAAAAATTATCAGTACGTTTACAGACACAAAACCAATCGCTGTATTTCGATTAGATATTGGCACTATTTACAATGAAAAAGAACATTCGTTTGAACGAAAATGGGCGCAATTGATCAATCCGGAAAATATCGAAGCTTATTGCGGCCATTTACTTCTTTCCATTACCGTCACAGAACGCGGCGCTCCATCAGCGGTAAAAACATGTTCATTTTGAATAAAAATCCATTCTTCATGACTAATCTTCTTTAGAATTTGCTGAATCAACTGGACGAAGACGATGATGAATACAAACCCTCGTAATTTTCATTTTTTTTCCTCCTTTGATTCGTGTTCAAATGGAAATTCTTGTTTAGAAAAGCATTGGTTCCTGCCGCTATGCCACATCCGTTATTTCCCGTTCAAATCAAAATCACATTTTACACCGCTTCGGAACTGCCAGAAATGATGACGGAATTTCTGACATCAGTTTCGAAAAAAATCCTTCAACCCGACGGTTGGGAACCTGTCGATCCCTATGTTGAAATCAATTACAACACAATGCGAGCTGTGACAAGTCATATCAATGGTACCACACCAGTTTGGGGTGAAGCATTTTATTTAATTGGACGTTTTCCTCCGTTGATCCGAACGATTAAAATCGCATTAAAGGATCACGCGGCTGTTCAACGTGATCGAATTATTTCGTCAACGTTCATCGATCTCTTCTCCATTAGTGAAACAAGTTCGTCCGCAGGCTTTTTACCAACATTCGGTCCGACATGGATGTTCTTGTACGGAAGTCCTCGTGAATACACGATGAATAAAGAACAGGATGGTCTTAGCGAAGGAATGGGCGAAGCTGTTTGTTACAAAGGACGTTTATTAATGGAAATCGAATGTCATCCAGTCAGTGGAGAAAACACATCAAATATGACTGTACAAAAAGAAACTGGAATTCAACTGCCTGAAGCAGTAAGATAAAGTTTCAATCGTGGCGGCATCTCTGAGTATTCTCTTTTCTTTCATAGAATTTATTTCCAATGAAACGAACATTTCTTTTATTTGGTTGTATTTATGAAGCGACAATGATTGACAAAGCATATGGAAATACCTCAATTTGTTTCGAATTGAGTATTGGTTCAAGTGGATATCTGAATCCTCAGCAAATGATTGAAGCAACACGTGTTCCTGTCACATCCTTAACGCGCTCGTATCCATCTGTTCCAGTTGACAACAATAAACAATATTTTCGTTTACCGATTGACTTACAAAAACCGATCCTCTTTACAAAATACACATTTCACGATTATGTCTTTCGAATGACATTGTCCAATCGTTTTAAAAATGCCGCTGAACATATCGTAATTCGATTCTTCATTCTCTTCAATCGTTATTTTTCTTTCCTTAGCAAAAACAAATTCGTAATTTCGAATGTAAAATCGATTCGCAAGTTTCCGCTGAAGCTCTCATGGAAGAATATCAGAAAATTCATGATTATATCCATGCATTGCCATGTGGATGTGCTGAACGTATATCCACCGAAGATTCCTATGGCATCGCTCCTGTAGTTCATCCGAGTTTAACTGAAGTCTTAGATTCGGTTCCGACATCAAAAACGAACACCTTGGACGAAAAGCGGCGAACGAAACTTATATTTAATTTGAACTCTATCAAAGCTTGGATTTCGAAGAAACGCGATTACGATGAATCGAAACGGTATGATATCGTCAAAGATTTGAATCAAATTGCTCGAGCATTCCGATTGATGGCCGTTGATGTAAGTGAATTTGACTAAGAAGTCTCTACGGATATCCTTGATTCTTGTTTAGGCACAACCAGCGTTACCAGATGTATTTCTATGGATGATAAGTGATTCGAAACGAGTGGCATATGTAAGAATTCCAGCTGAAGATCTTCTATTCAATTTATGTGAAGGTGACAAAGGTTTTCACAATGGTCGGGTTCAAACATTCTTTCTCAAAGTTTGAATTACTTTCCAAGATTTACTGTTGATGTCTACGCATCTCTTTTAGACACCACGCTCAACGGATAAACCATTGAATACTTCGGCGAATGCCAAAGTGCAAATGTTTTTATGGCTGGGAATCGAAGAGTACGAACCTTATATATACAGACAATTACCGACCGGATTTGATATGCCAGTATTACCATTACAAGCATCAACGAAAACTCTTCGCTATGGCGGTAGTCACCATCGTTTATGAATAAAAGCAAACTTTGTTCTTCTTTCTAGAACGACATTTCTATGAAGTACGATGTCATTGTTTGAAAGCACGAGCGTTGATTGCTTCGGATGATACGGGTTTGTCTGATCCTTTTCTAAGTATAACTGTCGGCACTGCAACACAAAACACACCGGTAGAGATTAGTTTTATCATAATACAACTTTCATTTTTCCCTTAGATTCTTCTGCAATCTTTATGTCCACAATGGAACGTGACATTAGCCTTTCCGAATTTAGTTCACGTAGGTGACCGGCGATCCGCCGAACAGATCATTGGAAACATTGTTGTCGAATGTTACGATTATGACGAAGTAAATATCTCCCTCTATATAACAGCATGTGTTTCAACATAAGATTTTTTTTCTATCTGACTTAACATTGAATGTTGCTATTTATCCTTTAAGCAAAGTCTCCAGGTAAGCCAAGCGAAAGCTTCTGTATTAATAAATCCCGTCATTATTGAGCAATACTAAAAATACATAGTAGTTCCGTTCTTTTTATTTAACCATCACTGTGAAGAATCTACACAGCTGTGCGCTCTCCCCCCTTTCGAAATATTTACCATGAATCATTCTAGGACAATGATGGACCCGATCTAATTGGACGATTTTCCACAACGGCTAAACTTAATTTGTACAAGAAAGATGATCCGAATCAGGAATATCCATTTCAATGGTACGAATTCAAGATGGGCGATAAACGAGCTGGTGAACTTCTTGCAGCATTTGAACTGATCGAAATGAACCCAGTAAATTTATTCGGACAGAAACTTCGGAAACATTTTGATTCTTTGATCATTATAGGAAAATCAAGACCCTGATTCGACATACGAATTAATAGAATATTCAATAACACCGGAAAATTTTCCTCCGGCAACTTTCATCACGAAAACTATCAAGAAACATCCACTCTATCGAATTCCACATCAACTCATGCCACCGATGAAACCTTATGAAATCGAAGTAGGAGAGAATTGTTGATGGAAATCGAATGATCATCAACTTTGCCATTTAGATTATGTTTTGGGGTTTACGAGAGTGTCGATCGATTGGCTTTCAATCGATCCAACAAGCTGAAGTGACGATCGAATGTGCAGGTGAACGAACAATGAGAACAATCAAAGATGTGCAAAAATATCCGAATTTTTCGGTCTCAACCGGTCAACCGGATATTTATATCCTTCGTGTTGTAAGACAAGAAAAACAGATATTGAAAAATCTCCTTCCGATTTTGCTTTTCTATAGAATTTACCTGACGATAATAAATTCTGGCCACATTTAAGCATTCTTTGTGTGCAAAATCGGCTCTTTGGAATGAAAGAGATCGTCGGAAATTTAGTTGTCACTGATTTACAAAAGTTTCTTGATCGACCATTTAAACAACTTTCACCAACTGAAGAAGCGTTGGCCAATGCGATTAACGAAATGTCGAAAACAATGCCCTATGACTTCAATCGCGTCCGAAAGTCAATTGTTGACGCCTACGAAGGTTCGCTGGCATTTATCAACTTTTTAAGGAATTTATCTAATCATTTGATTATTTTAGCCGCCTTAGCGTCGAAAAATAAAGATATTGGTAAGGAAAAACTAAGTAAATTCGAGAAGGAAGCTGGCAAAGACGCCAATGACCGGGAAAGTCAACGTGCGATTATCGAGGATGATGCATTATCTCAAACAAAAGTACGAATTTGATATCAGTTTATGCATCGGAAAGAATCTTTGTTTCTGATTTGAGGAGGACGATGACGAAAACAAGGAGTCCGGTGGTAAAAAGTCCAACGAACTACAGGAGATGACAAGTGCTGACGAATTATCACCGAGTGATGAACTGGGTAATCGAGTTTTAAAAACCGTTGAGAAGATCAAACGAGACGAAATGGAAAAGAACGCCGGATGGTGGAACAAATACTACGCATCGAAAGCCAGACTTGTATGACATTTTTACTCTAAGCGTCTCTCATTCTTTTGTTTAAAGAGATTGCAACAACGAGCGAATGCCGAACTCTTCGAAGAGCCGACAGACACCGCCATTGCTTATGCAGATTTTTACGATGGTCGACCAAGTTCGTTCGAAGGGAATGGATTTGATGGAAAACGAGATGTGTTTTCTTTTGTGTAGAACGTCCGACCAGTCGAACGTTGGCTTTATGGACGTCAGTAAAGAAAATCTTTTCACAAGGTGGAAAAGCACAGAAAACGTTCAATCGTCTCAAAGCTGCACAGTTCGATCAATCCGAAAACGATAACAAAGTAAAAATAGACGAAAAGTTTGTCATGTCATTCGATTCTTTTTCAAAAAGAAAAAAACAGCGTTCGATGAAAGTTTGGACAGTATAGAAACTGATCGATTGAAACAATTAACATTGCTCCAAACATTCGATGTGAGTTTATTCAGTTCTCATGAAAGAACATTTCGATCTATTTCCATTTAGATCGTCGAAACATCGTTGGAAAATGTGTTTGATTATGAAGGATTCAACGACTGTTTAGACACTTTTGCTTTGTAAGTTTATCCACAAATTCACTCATTTCATAATAAAAATTCGATTGATTTACAGATACAAAGGAAAAGGTTCGAATCGTTCCGACGAAACCGGTGATGACAAACGAATCTATGCGAAATTCAAGGTAACGATTTCAAATATTCGACAATCGAATGTCGTTTGTTTTGTTAGGGGAAACTTCGTATTCGAGAATTATCCTCTCCTACAACCATTGGACTACAGCGAGCAAGTACGGATCCTCGTTCATCAGTGTATCCAGTTGCTGTGACCGATGATCCTCGGCAAGTAACCGAAAATATTTATAATCGAACAAACCAACAAATGGGAACATTTAATCTAAACGAAAATCGCATAACATTGAAATGTCGATTGTATCTTATCAAAGCAACGCTGTACCGTGGATGGGATGCGTCAGGCAAAGCTGATCCGTTTATTAAGATAGCTTTAAATGACACGACGATCATCGATGATACCAAAGGGAAACTTCATAATACTTTAGAACCAGTTTTTGGAAAGTAAGACACATTGACTGAGAAAACAAATGATGAATTGTGAAATTCTTTCATTTAGATGCTATGAATTCGATGTCACTATCCCAACGCAGAATTTGTTACGTGTTCAAATCTGGGATTGGGATATGACCAGTTCAAATGATATCATCGCAGAAACAAAGATCGATGTCGAGAATCGATTTTTTTCATGTCATCGTGCCACATGTGGTTTGCCAAATCGTTACGATAGGTAAACGGTATGTTGTTTTTCTTACATAACGTATCCACTTGTTTCAGTGCGGGTTACAATGCTTGGCGTGATACGAAAAAGCCGACGACAATTCTTTCCGAATTGTGTCAGACAACGTCACTGGCAAGTCCAAAGTACTCCGAGAATTTTCAATCTGTTCAAATCGGTGATAAGCGTTTTCAATGTGATCCTGCATGCGTTGAGTTTGTTCTAAATGCTAAATCTGCGACAACGACACTGCATCGAAAAGTTCATCATGAATCACCAGATGAATACATTCAACAAAACACCGCCTTGACCGCACTTCGTGCTTGGGGAAGAAAAGTAAATCCGGTAAGAAAAAAAAAGCAGCTTTTGGCCTATAGAAAAGATCCTGCTTTTAGAAATGTGCGTTAGTCGCTGAACATATCGAGTGTCGGCCATTGTATAATGATGAATTTCCGGATACCGAACAAGGCAAATTAGAAATGTGGTTGGATATGTTTCCTATGTCTCGTCCGCCATCGAGTTCTCCGATTGATATATCACCTGTGAAACCAGTGTCTTATCAGTTACGCTTGACGATTTGGAATACAAATGATGTGGAATTGAATGATGAAAATTTTGTTACGGGTGAAAAATCTTCGGATATTTATGTGAAAGCGTGGATCTTGGGAGAAAATATCGATTCACAGCAAACCGATATTCATTATCGGTAAGTTTAGAGAAGTTTTTTCCAAAGTTACTTTGAACTTTGATTGCAGATCATTGACAGGCGAAGGCAATTTCAATTGGCGATTTGTGTTTGATTTTAATTATTTAGAAATCGAGGAGAAAATTGTTTACGAAGCGAAAGATTCTGTTTTTCAAGTTGGAAACACAACAAAAAAAATCCCACCACGAATCGTCATCCGTGCTTACGACGCAGATCTTTTATCCGCTGATGATTTTCTCGGTTTGTTTTCGAACTATTCATACTAAAATTGAATGATTTTATCTAGGTGAATGTATTCTCAATTTAACACATTTTCCACACGGAGCAAAAGCAGCGAATAAATGCAAAGCGAATATTGTATTGAATTCAAAACATCCATCAATCAATTTGTTTACTAATAAGCGTCTTGCCGGTAAGAAGAAATCAAATTAGGAAAGGGTTGTAGAAGACAATGTGTTTAGGTCATTGGCCAATGATTGCTCCTGCGGCAGAAGGTGTTATTCGAGATAAAGATATGTTAGGTGTAAGTAAATGGGAAAGATAGAAACTGTTCTAAAGAAGAGCTTGTTGTTGTTGTTAAGGGCAAAGTGGAAGCGGAGTTTCAATTGCTGACAGCGGAGGAAGCTCAAAAGAATCCAGTTGGAAAAGGGCGTGAAGCACCACAACCACTTGACGAACCAAAGTTTGAAGTTTTGTTTCTAATAAAATCTATGCATTTACTTTTCCTTTCAGTCGACCGAAAACATCTTTTCTTTGGTTTACATCACCATGGAAAACCTTACGTTATGTTATCTGGCGTAATTTCAAATGGCCGATCATCATTGGAATTATTGTCGTCATATTTGTTATCTTTTTTCTACTTGCTATTTGGTCATTACCTGGTCAAATTATTGCTCAAGTTACACAGAAAATCTTCGGAACTTCTAGCGGATGAGCTTGTTCTTTCGTATAAATCTTTGATATCTATATCGAGTACATTTGTCAGTGAGTTTTAAATTATAATTTATTAAATCAAAATGTTTTATATTTCTGTTCTCTGCAAAAAGAACTGATGATTTCCTAAATGATATACAAAAGTAGACAGAGAAAAAAGTGTGCATTTAGATCGCCTCGCAATGATGTAGAAAAAAAACACTTCGCGAATAGGATCATAGGCTAGCATAGAGATTCATTATTAATGCCTTATCAATGCACTCCATTAATGAGTCAGGATACCATACGACATCTTTCTCCAATAATGATTCATTGGACTTGTTTCTGTCAAGATGTCAATGTACCCATGTCATTGCACAATATAAAAACAGATCGATGAAAAAAGAGAATCCATTGCTTTTAATTCATGTCTCGAAGTCAGTTAACTAGTTTTCGATGGAATGGTACGGAGTGGTCTCCATCCGATGGTTCACTTAATCTTTCTCCACGAAATGAACCAATCCGTGTAGCAACATGGAATATTCTCGCTGATTGTTTTCCATGGTTTATTGAAACAGCGGTAAGAAGCAGCGAGCGATATGAATGGCTATGTGATGGTATTACCAAACTGAATCCTACTATTCTCGGTTTAAATGAAGTCAGTCCAAATGCATTAGAACTATTACAAAAATGCCCGTTCATTCGAGAAAATTACTTTCTCACCGAATCCGTAGACGAAAAAGTCGACGGAAGATGTGTAAATGCAACACTCGTGCCACATGGCTGTCTTATTTTGAGTAAATTACCAATCCTGGAAGTGTTTGGAATACCTTTTACGGATAGTCGACGTGAAGCAATTACTGTCAAAGTACAATTGGATAAAACTCCCGTTTATTTTTGTTCTCAACATACGAAGGCACGTCAAACAGCAGAAAGAGCACAACTACGCTACAGACAGATATGCGATGTTATTGATGCTTTACAAGCACTTGAATCTCCATTTGTTCTCATGGGCGATTTAAATATTTATTACCAATACGAAGATTCAGTAACTGTAGAAAATGAGCTCGTCGATGCTTGGGCTCAAACGCATTTCTCTCGTATTCATCCATTTAATGATGGCGATGAAGGATATACGTTTGATAGTATAAAAAATACTCTCATCCCATACTACGTTCCTGGTGCTTGTCGACAACTGCGACTCGATCGTATTCTCTTCTCTAAAGGATTCCCTGCCTTCGCTATTGCTCCGTGTATGTTATGGGCCAATGAAGCTATCAAAGCTGAAGATTATCTTTTCCCAAGTGACCATTTCGGGCTTTCTATCGATATCGTTCCTGAAGTAAACGAGAAATATACGGATGTGATCTCATTAGGTGAACCCGATCCATCTGCAAATGAAATTCTTCGTCAGAGGGCAGAAAACAAAGCCGACCAGGGACCTTATCGTCACGGAATTGTACGAAGAACAACGGCACTAGCATCTCATCTGGTTTGGATTGGTGCTAAATCTGTTGGTCTTAAATAGAAATCATTACTTGTCTGACTTGTACTTTTTCTCGAAAAATATACTCCAGCACTCTTTTCACATCTGACTTTGAATCTTATAATATAAGAGACAAGGGGATTGTAGTTGAGTACGTCTAAAACGACATCTTCTCGCGTTGAGTCATAGTCGTTCGTTCTGTGTTATTGCACAAACCAGCAAAATGACGTATTTGCTCTGTCGATGAATCAAAGCAGCTAAGTCATTGCGAGTAGAGAAAATGTAGATCGCTTGCATTTACAGTATGTCTCGACGCCAGTTAACCAGCTTTCGGTGGAATGGAACTGAATGGTCCTCATTCGATGGTTCATCTAATCTTCATGATGAAGAAAACGAAATCACTCGTGTAGCGACATTCAACGTTCTCGCTGATTGTTTTCCATGGTTTATTGAGATGGCTATACAAAGTAATCATAGATTTGAGTGGTTGTGCAATGAAATTATCAAACTCAACCCTACTATTCTTGGATTAAATGAGGTCACTCCTAATGTTTTGGAACGACTACAAAAATGTTCATTCATTCGAGAAAATTACTTTCTCACCGAATCCGTAGACGAAAATATCGACAGAAAGTGTGTTAATGGTTTATTAGTACCACATGGCTGTCTTATTTTGAGTAAACTGCCAGTACTGGAAGTGTTTGGAATATCTTTCACAGAAAGTCGACGTGAAACAGTTGTTGTCAAAGTACAGTTGGGTAAAACTCCTGTTTATTTTTGCTCTCAACATACGACTGCATATCAACGACCGAAGAATGCCAAACTACGAGCTCGACAAATACGGGATATTGTTGATGTTCTACAACCATTCGGTCTTCCATTTGTGATTATGGGTGATCTGAATCTTCATTATAATTATGAAGATTCAATAGTTATTGAACACGAATTTACTGATGCCTGGGCGCAAACACATTTTGCTCGTACTCATCCGTTCAACGATGGTCAGTCTGGATACACATTCGACGCGAAAAAAAACACTCTTATTCCTTATTATATTCCTGGTGAATGTCGGCAGATGCGACTCGATCGAATCCTCTTTTCTAAAGGATTTCCTGCTTTTGCTATCGCTCCGTGTATGCTTTGGGCAAATGAACCTATCAAAGCTGAAAATTATCTTTTTCCGAGTGACCATTTCGGACTATGCATTGACGTCGTACCTACGACGGGTGAGAATCAGACAGAAGTGATGTCGTTGGGCGAATGTGATCCATCTGCTGATGAACACCTTCGTCGAAATATCGAAAACGATACCGATCGAGGTGATTTTCAGATTAGTTTCGCACGGAGATCAATGGCACTCACATCACATCTTCTTTGGCTCGGCGCCAAATCTGTTGGTCTCCGATAAACAGCGTCATTCAATCAGCTTCTATTTATTTAAACTTTTTTATACGCAATAACCGAACATAAGCCAGAATAAAACAAATAAATGCCATGATTCCTATAAAGACTAAATTTTTCCATAGATCCCAACCGTTTTGATAGGGAATTTTGCGTTTCAATAAAACTTCTTCGCCTTTTATTGGACAAATCTGACTATCATCAGATAAACAAAAGGTTAAATTACCAAATTCATTGATTGTTAACAAATTTGACGAATATCGAATGGCACTAATCCATTTAATCCATCGTAAAGCAGAAAATATACTTTCCAAATCCACGAGAAAACCACTGACAACCATCATTATGGAAAAAACCAATATTGATACTATCAGGGCTACCGCTAAAACAAAACTTCAATAAAAAAAACAACCAATTCTTGTTTTTTCGCCTACCAAAGACAGGAATACACGCTGCGATTAGAAAGCACAATGCCGATCCGAATACCGAGGAGAGAAAAATCGTGATAAAAAACGTCAAAAATCGATTGAACGAACGTTGGAACCCCATCAAAGGATATGCGACCATTGCAAATACGCACGTCGGTATCACACGCATGGGAATCAGATCACAAACTAATTTTGCTAAAAAATATGTCACAACTCGATAATATCCACTGGTAATCTCCTAAGAAAACACCACATTTTCATCTTTTTCCCTGAAAAGTAGAACTTTACGTGACTGAATAAAATTCGTTCTTTAATCAAAGGTTCCAAAGCACTTGCCGTACAGAGAATTTGATGTGTTGCAAGAAAGAAAATCGCTCCAATACGATTGAATATTCCCGGTTCGATCGTTGTTTTCATATTGTAAAACAATAAACCAGTAAGTAGACCTAAAGTGAGCGCGATGAAGATTTGCGTGATATTTAACAAGGGATTTCGTATTGCATTTCGAAAAGTTCGTTGGGAAAGATAATAAAATTCGAGGAAAGCTGAACGGGAAAGGTATTGCTCGAATAAGAGGGGTCGATCGGTCGTTTGGGCATTGATCGATTGTATCAATGATAGATTGTTCGAGTGCATTGGGGATTGAAGATAAGCATTGGAAAGTAATTGAGAAGAGACGTTCTTCGAATCGATTAGAATATCGAGAATAAAATCAGCGGGATTGGTATTTTCTTCGCACGAAAATCCATGTGAAGTAAAATATGATAGAATATTTTTTGGAGAATCGAAATAAACTGTATGACCATTAGATAGCAGAAGAATTCGATCGAAGAGCTTGAATATCGAATAACGCGGTTGGTGAATCGAGAAAACAATCGTTCCTGAAATAAATCTTCGCATAGAAATCAATTCAACCGCGAAAATTTACTTCCTTGTCTTGAAAGTTTGTGTAAACAATTGATAACATTCTGTGCTGTTGACGCATCGAGTCCTAAAACACCACACAATTGTGGACACATCAAAGAACGTTTCACATTACCCGTTGTTGGTTCATCTAAGAAGAGAATCTTGGGCGAAAGAATCAATTCCATTCCAATACTCGTTCGTTTTTTCTCTCCACCGGATATTCCCCGAACAAAATCTGTCCCAATCAAAGTCTCAGCACACATCTCAAGGTCCAATTGATCGATGATTTCATTCACTCGTTCGATCCGTTGATCGAAAGAAAGACTTTTCTGCAGACGAAGATTCGCGGAAAACATCAAATTTTCTCGAACAGTCAATGTTCCACTGATCACATCTGCAAAATAATTCAATCATCGAGAAAATCAATCGATTTCACCTCATACCCTCTTGAAGAACATATCCGATACAATATTTGTAATTCTTCGGTCGAGTTTGTCCATTAATAAGAATATTTCCTGTCAAACCATGAGTATCTTTTCGATCAGCAAGAATATCGAGAAAAGTTGACTTTCCACAGCCCGTAGGTCCTGACAAATCGACTTTATGAATCGAAGTTTAAATAAAAAGAGTATTTACCTAGAATGGCGTTCATTCCTGTGGTAAAAACACCTGACAGATCGAAGAGAATTTGTTTTTTCGACTTGGATTTACCAAATGAGAACAATCGATTTCCATTGTCTTTTGTTTGATCAACTAAATAATTGATTTTCTCATAGGAAATATTCATGACGGGTGAGAAATCAATTAGATTCTGGTTTTCATCCTTTTCCATTGTTAATCTGATTACTTCACTCATCTAAAAACACCAAATTGTCGCGAAACATCATCTCATCACGTTGTCATTCAACATTCTTCTTATCATTCACTTCAACTCGATAATAAAAGTCAAAAGGTCCACTTTTGTTATCTCAAATTCACCAGAGAGAATATGAAGCAAGATATTCTTCTTTAAACAATTCATTTTTGCAAAATTTATTCATGAAATTCCAGTATGAAAGAAGAAAAGTTTTATGTATAATCAATCAGTCAAACAAACAAGAAAAACGAAACAAATTTCTTTTGAAAAAAAAACCATGCAAACATCCGTTTATGAACCAGATAGATTCATTTTCATCGATTCGTCAATTAAATTTATCAATGATTCATTCGATTTATATTCGTCAAAAAGTTCTTTGTTCAACGCTGCGATATAACCGGTATTTTTTAACCAAGGGATGATAATCAGACAAAAGATTGTACTTAGAATCGTTAAAATCGTAAAAATCCAAAATAATAGACGATCCATAATCAACGCCATGAGTTTCCACTCGTTGACAACTTCATTTCGCTCTTCTTCTTGTTTTTGTCTATCAATCAACCGCTTCAAATGTTTTTCTAAGAGAAACATATTTGAATTGAACAATTCGTAATGAGACGAAGTATTGGAATTTCTCATGCACGGAATTTGATGCGATTGTTCGGGAATAAGTACGATTTGTGGAACACGTGAACGCGATCGATGGTGATGATGATGACGAACATGTGCTCGTTTTGCTGTTCGGACATCGCCGTTAGCAAGTGAAACATTCGGTAAGAATTGTTTCAGTTTTCCTTCTTCATCTTCTTCTTCATTATCGTCATCAAGGGTTTCTTCGCGATAGCGCGCGTCTAAAATAAAAATAATCAGCGATTTATGATGTTCATAAAGAGAAGTTGATCGGTCAATGAGAGACTTTCTGAAGAGGAAATATACCTTTTCTAAGTTTGTTGTTTGGTTTCTCCATCGGATATTTCTGATGATTAACAATCAGTGGTGTACCCAATGGTTTCGCATCTGTTTTGCTAAAACATCGATAAACTTCATCCGTGTCGGTCAAGTGATGTTCTTCTGCATAGATTCGTACGATTTTTCTCATACCAACTAACGGAGCGACGTATCGAACTAACGTGTATTTAAATGAATAAGGGATAGGAATAACAACCGGACCCGAATGATGTAATTGAAGGACATAAACAGTCAAGACGATTGATAAGGAAGTTAAGGCCATGACAACAGTTAAATAGACTTCAATTAATGGAACCATTTCACTTGTTGCTGGCATTGATTCCGCAATTAGTAACATAAAAACTGAAAAAGCCAGAAGGACAGTTATACCAAGTGTAATTTTCTCTCCCGAATCCGGCGGAAGCCAAAAGCCGAGAAGAGACAGTATTGAAAGCCATATACAAGGAAATATTATATTAAATAGATAGTACAGCACTCGCCGACGAATATGAACTAGATTAAAAGAAAATAATGACAAGTCATTTTCCTCAGGTATATTCTTTACCATAAATTGTCACATCAGGATAATAAATTCCTGGACAACACGGGTATGTGACATCATTTCGTCTGATGTCAATGTTAACGATATGCCATTCACCTGACCGGATGTAATTCGCCATGTCAACAGTGTCTCTTCTTTTGGTTAAATTAACCTGTGCTGCATCATACGACCAGGAGCCAAATTTTAACTTACATAGTTGATCTATTTGTTCATGATAGGGAAAAAAAGCAGAAAAATCAGTTTTCGCCTTTGGCAAAACGAGAACGTTACCATCAAACGGAAAATAAGTCACGTCAATTTTACATGACGAGCGAAATTTGGCCGGTGGAGGCCAAAAAACATGCCCGGTGCTTTCAACCATCGCTTTACTTTGGTAAAAACCTTGAGTATAATCATCAGCAGAATTATATAGGACAATATCAGGTAACCAAATCTTTGAACAGGGTAAACGAAGTGTTGATAAACCATTAAAATCCGATGCATTCCAAATTAATCGTTGATCAAACCATTCCTAAACACGTTCGTTCCGAAGTAATTTTCAAGGTAAAGTACAACTGACCTGTTCAAGCCAAATATTTGTTGTTAAAATCTGGTTTTTCTCGTCCTAAGAAAGAAAAAAGTACACCAATGGAATTATTCATTGACAAAATCCGATTATCTCCAAAGAAATCTGCTTTTCTTGTTCTATCCATTGAATTTTTCATTATATAAACAGATTTATCAAGTTCCGGCTGATCGGTCTGACACACAAATACGTCTTATGTTCACGTACCATATCGCTTAATTGTGTTAACGAGATTCCGAATGCAACGCTGACTGTATTCGACGCATTGTAAACAGGTCGCGCTGACGGATCGTAGTTTCTTAATAGATACGCCATGAGACGTTGCTCATCGGGAATTGAATCAGAATCATTAAGAGCTAAATAATAATATGGATATTGATGATAGTTAAACATCGGTGGCATCTGTTGAAAAGATTTCGAAGATGCCGAATAAGCTGATGTGCCTCTATTCGGCATTTTTAAACTTGTAAGAACACTTGATGAAGAATAATCAAGCAAAATAATTATGAAAATAGACAAGAGAAACATGGCCATAATTAGATTGAACAACTAAAGAAACTTTCTCATTTATTTCACACTAACATCAGTCATATTGAAAAGGAAAAACAGATACGAGAAAAGAAGATAGAGAAAAGAGAGGAAATAGATCGACATTAAAGGTAGATTTTCTTCTACGAGACAAAAAAAAACGATAGAAATAGTAATTACCGTCGTTATCTATATAATCATTATTAATTTGAATTTTTCTGTATATGCTTACCGTAGTCATACCAAGAATTCATGTCATCAAGAGACCAGGGATTTCCCCACGCATTTTGCTGATTACCAATGGATCCTCCATGTGAACCCGAAGATCCTGAGCCAAGTGTCCGTTGGGAAGAATAATGTCCGCCTCCCGGTTTACAAATCACTTCATCGAAATGTAAAAACACAATTTCTACACAAATCAACACTATCACTGATACTTTCCGTAGCATCTTGTCGACTCGACGCACATCTTCTATTACAAACAGCGTCAATAAAGATCTAATTATATCTAAAAACAATTCGCAAATGTTGATATAAAATACCGCTACAGGCCATTGTATATTTCATCCATCCAACTTCTTATTCGGTAGATTAGAATCACATTAAAGATGACATAATCTCAAATAAACATTTGTCGAAGACAATTTAGATCGTTTATTTATATAAGAAAAGAAATGATCTATTTCGTAAGAAAAACCATTCAACAAAATATACTTGTTGTCAATGATTAGAAAATTGATGATTTTCTCGATTATCATCAGCCGGAAGATTCTTCCCTTTCGCTCTTTACAAACATAAAACTACCATCATCATCAAAATCACCTCCAGGCACAAACGTCATTCACAAGAAATACTCAGTTAGAAAGAAAAGGTAGACTCAGATTGCCAACGTATGACAAAAGAAACGATTGTTTCTTGAAATTGTCTGAAAGGTTCGTCATTTGAATAACGTACGACGAACATAAAAATAGATATTAATTATTCAGGATAATTTGATTCGGTACTTTTGAAAAGAATTTTCTATTTAATGTTTAATTATAGAAGAAAAACTAATAATCTTACCAAAACAATGAAGATCAAAGCGAAGTGGACTTTGTTGAAGTGATAATGAATAGTTTATTGTAATCGTCATTCTAATTCGCAATTTTTCTCTTTTTTTTCCTTTTCTTTCTGAACAAGATCGATTTTTTTTATCGTAACGTCGAACGACAAAACGCAAAGAAAAGCATCATTTCTTTTCTTTTTCTCTCTATCTTCGGTTCAACAAAAATCAATTTGATTAGATTCATTCATATTTTATCATTTATAATCATCAAAATCTACATGTCTGTTTTCTATTCATTACAATATGATTAACAAGTCAATTTATAAAATATTATCATCTATCTTCATCGCAAAATCATTGACATCATTCGACAAAACAGTAGAAAGTGGACTTTCTCTTTGTACTAAACTTGATTAATGATTTTTGATACTTTTTATCCGATGAATCTTCTCTCAGTGGCAAAGAAAGAAAAGCATAACATACTTTCTTCTTGACGATGTTGAATTGACGCGCGTGAAAAACGATCTGGTCAATGAATGAGAAGCCTGAAGATTTTAATCGAACAAAAAGAGTAAATCTAAAGTGTCACTTCTACTCGGACTCTTGATTTTTCTACTTAACTGAAGAATCTTCAACAATAATTTAGTTTTTCTCGTTTCTAAATCGTCAACAAAATAAACACCATAAGAGTTTTCAATGGGATAATTTGTTAAAGATATCGAACAAGTCCGACGATAAAACAGAATTTGTTTACCTCTTGAATCTCAAATACGATTTTCAACCTTTCAGCTTGCCGTTTCATCGCCAGTCAATCAACAGAACGTTGAATTACTTCTTGAAAACAAAAAATCAAACGCTGTTGCGATGAAGTTAACTTGAATGTAAATGATGTTCTTCTCCGAAAAGTCTCTAAATGGCAGACATATACCATATTGAATAAGACGAACTTTTTTCTATATTTACGTGTATTAATAAGACCATTTTGTTGTCTTCGTGGGTGTCGCGACAAGAAACGATGAAAATGACACAATTATCCATTTGTTACGTGTTATTAAACAAATAATCATATTTTAAACAAACAGCCGTTAAAAAGAAGGCTCCTATTTTTTCTTGGAAATATACGTTTTAAATTCGTTAATTTCTGCACTTTTAAACACATTAAAACATCCTCATGTTTGATTTTATCGACCAATGATTTAACTCTCTTAACGAAAAACGACACAGACTTACTCACAGATGCGGAATAACCTTCATCTCGTCTAGAGACAATTTCCTGATTTTCATAAGTAATTCTTCAAATGAATTAATTCCTCGCTTAACAGCGAAAAAAACAACATTTTGTGTTTCATTTTCACTTAAAACAGTATTGGTACCTCTCAAGTAGACTAACGCAAATAGTGTTTGTTATGCCTAATAATTCTGCTGATTAAGGTTATTTATATCGTGGAACATGTTGATTTGAATAGGAAATTTCTTTTGTTTAGTACATTTCTTTTCGTTTTCACTTAAAAATGTCGTACTCATCTCAGAAAGACTTTGACAGAGGATGATTACCGTTTCTTACCATCCCTTTGTCAGTGTCAATCTTTGAAATTGATGTCTGCATGAACACACTTGAACGTCGCACGACCTGACCTTATCTAATCTCATCTACTTGAAAAAAAACAACAGCATTTCTTCAATCATTTCTCTTAGTAATTCCTTTTCTCCTTCATCCAATAAAAAAAAATACGTGAAAGAGAAAAACTTGATCATTCTGTTCAAAAGTTATCGTACACCGGATTCGAAATATTCATTAGTACAGGAAATCACTAAAACGTTCTTCGTCTAGTTCATACAATCGTTCAATGGTAATCACTCATAAGAGAGAAAAACCTATTACTAAATATCCTTTCGGCGAATGGGACCTATTTTTCGTAAGTAAACACACTTCAATACTCGAAAAACCTTACATCAAAGACTGAAATGGAGTATTGCTAGATCCTATACTCAAATCACATCATCGTTCATATTTTCAATGAATGATTAGAAATATAGAGAATGATAGCCTGAGAGAAAGATGAAAAATCTTTCATCAAGGTAGAGAAAAGAAAAGGGAAGATTGATGTGAAGATAGCACGACAGATTTAGACTAACCCTAACTTCTAAACGATACATTGTCAGAACAATTTTATACAGATCATGCTCTCTGATCATGTACTATTTAGATATTGAAACTCATCTGAACCTGTCTCGATCTATGCTGAATTGAGCTCTTAAATGAAAAGATCATTCAAATTATCAGAAGTAGAACAAACCTTGATAAAGTTTCATTTGGAATATATCAATAAATGTACTTAGTAGTTTCCCAATCGACAAAAACAATGAACCCGGATGATTGTGTTATTTCCTAACACGTTAAGCAAAGTAATAAATATTAAGACAAGACTTTTGTTTTTTTCAATCAAGTCTCCTTTCGTAAAGATTTTGTGGAATCTTTAATTCGTTCAAGTTTTGCTGCACCAGACAAAACATAATATATAGATCGAATTTATCATTTCAATGACGAAAACAAAAAACCACAAAAGTTTTGACGTTTATCTTTTCAGTAAACTATAGGTATTTGAATAAGATGCACAAAAGTAGTTTCTTTATTTAAAAAAATACGAAAAAAGATAAAATAGAGAATGACATGTTGTTGCCTCCATTGACAACGGTTGGAATTTTCCAACTTGCAGAAAAAAGTCCAGTACAATGACCATATTTAAATGAAGTAATGTTGATCATAACTCTATGATAGCTGGAATAACTAAATCGAATATTAAGAGCGAAAATTCATCGATAAATCTACTTCGACTTGAAGTCCTTCCCGATGAAATTTTCCAGTGCGTTGACCCTATCGATCTTCGTAACTTCAAAGGTCTCAACAAACGGATTGACTGTCTTATTGATTCTGTGAAAATGAATATTGTGATTCAAAGACAAGAAGACTGTGACCTTGATTATATATCAAATTTTGCTTCAACACAAATCATTCGTTTGGAAATATGTGACTATTGCTTATCGCTAAGTTTTCGTGAAACGATCGAACTTCGTTCACTTACATTTAATTGCAGTTATCTTCTGGAAGAACAGTTAAGTCAAGTAATCTCAACAATAGAAGGATATTCACTTGGAAAACTATCTTTTACATGGATTGATTTAGATAACCAAGGTCAATCTACCTCGTCTAGAAAGACTGTCTATTGATGATATACCGTATAGTCTACAAGAACCGGTATTTGATGTTATCTTTCAAAGTGAACAATTTGTCGTCTTAGTCTGCCAGATGATTATCATTTGAAATTCGATAAGAAACAATCATCATTAAAAAAACAATACATTTCATTGTCTTGTTATTAATCATTGGAATTATTTCGATCTTGATTATCTCTTGTATCAACTACATAGTCGACGCAGATTCGCAACAGAGTTTGACGATTTTTATGTTTTCGGAAATTATTCGGTCACACATCATTTAGCGTTCAAAATTTGACGAGTTACACCCAATGATCCATTAAAATGATTTAGAAAAATTACTCAAATGGACATCTAATCTTACTCGATTGCGAGTTCGAGGAAATCTTGGAAGAAATCCTGCAATTAACTATTTTCAGAAGATTACCGAGTTTCTACTTACTTCTCTTCAATGCTTTGATTGCGAACTTTACTGCTATTCACTTGACTCGAGAGAAAATGAATCTGTTCTACAGCAACTTCACATACTTTTCAAAAAAGTTCGATGTCTCTCTAGACGAGCTCGCAATCAATGCTATTCAACAATGAATATGAAGGTGAATATTTTTATTATGATCAAAGTAAGTTTGTGTTTATTGTACACAGAAGTTTTCGACATTCTATATCAACATAGCGACATGATCGCATATTCATGTCTGCAGTGCTTTATCTTCTGAAATTACACAATTGATTTATTTTATCTATTTAGAATCTTTCCCACGTTTCTCGTCTGCACAACCAGGTCCAATGTATCCCTACTACTCAGATGAACCTGATGATTATGATAAGGAAGACAAGTCATGGTCAAGAAATGAGTATGGAAATGGACCAGATATTTATTGGAATGCTGAATCAGAGAAACGGTGTTCACTATCGTAATGTTTTATACGAGTAACACATACAGAAAAAGAACAAAACTTACTGTTTTAATGACACTCCGTTGGATCAGTATTCATAAATATGAATTGTGGCACGTGATGAGCCAGATATACCTTATTAGATCATTGTTTATTGAAAATTAAAATAATATGTATATCGTTTAAGTTATTTTCCTCCCAAACTATTATTAATCGAAGAAATCTCGTGCAACTACAACTACTTTTTTCACATTTGGTTATATAACACAAACTGAATTAAAATTGTGAGATGTAGATGTCCGTAAATAAAGCATTTTATCTGTAATTACTCAAACCTTCATGTCCATATCACCTAACTGCTCTTCACACTGATTATTAAGACGTCATCGGTCCTGAAAGGATCAAATCAATAAAAAAACTGAAGGCATAAGTCAAAATATGATGTAAGAGTTCGTATCAAGAGCATTATTATGATTAAGTATTTTTCAAAGCATATAATGAATAACTGAATTCGCTGGAAATGTTTTAGTTCGATGTGATTATTATGTTCTTTTTCTCTGCAATGTCTAATTTTAGAATGATAGTCTGGTCCGATTTTGTTCCTGTCGGTTCGTGTGATGACTCATCGTCTCGGCAGCTTTATGTTTTTACTTCTCTCCTACACAAGAAAAAAAAGACGAGATATACAGTAAAATATCGATGATTGTGAAAGAGGCGCAATAGATCATCTCAAAGATGCATTTTGTTTTGAGATGCCTCATACCAAATATATGAATATAATATCACAAAGTACAGCGGTAAGTCATTTTCTAGAAGCTAAGAGAATTACAAGAGTACTCCCTCATTTTTGACACTGATTAACGCCAAACAGAAGCTGCAATCGACAAACTAAATTTCCATTTTAGATTATAGAGAAAGACATCAGCAGATAAATTCGTTTTTATTAGATAAATTTTGTTGAAAACCGTTCTCCAGAATGTGTAAATTGCCATAAATATTGATTACCAGAAAATTTAACTGACGAGGGAACATATTTAGGTGATTAAGCTATTTAGATCCCATCTTTTGGTGATAGATAGACCTCAATGAGGTATGAAAAACCTCAAGAGGATTCGTGCCCTCGCGCCTTTGTTCCACAGATATTGAGTTCTCAAGATGTATACGAAAAGAGACTGAAATGAAGGATGATCGTTTTTATAGAACAGTAGAGTTTTCAGGTGAAAACTTGTTCCAGTTTTGTGCACCGCTTGTATAATCCACTCTGGGTTATGAGTTACATCATATCTTATTAATATCACGTCTACTCAATGTTCATTGACTCATGGAACTATCAGATTTCTTCACTTCACATCCAATATTGTTATACACCAAAAAATGATTGCTGGAAAGAATGATGACAGTCTATCGGTTATCTTCGTTTTCGTGTTCTTTGCGAGCGTACCATCACGTCTTCTTGATAACTATTTGACGTTCGTATTCGATGGTTTCACTCTTCGTCAGTTATTTTTTTCTTCTATTCTTTCTCTCATCTTTTATTTGTACCACGAGGTTACTCTTTTCTTTATTCGATTATATACGATATACGGGTGGCATACAAACAAGCAACTGATATAAGTATTTCCGCGTCCATTTCGAAATGATCAATTCAGCAAATGTGGTAAAGATTTGCGTTGATCGAGCACCAAACTCATTGTCGTCCGTCGCCTCAGCCACCTCAACCGTCACATATCGTGAATGTGAAGTAGCCGAGCTGTTGTGTGGTGTACTGGAATCGATTAGTAACAGTCACTCCCATTCCATTGAAGTGGAAACAACCCTTGATCATGAACTAATCGATGACGAATTGATTGATGATGTCGAGGATGAGATGCAGATGAAGACACATGGGATTCCGACTGGAATCATAATGATGAAGATAAGGAGCTGTGCAAACAATTTTTACTTGATTATATGACCAAGGCAATCAACTTCTATGACGAGATTAATCCTCACACTAGGAAACGAAAGAGACGCTGGGAGACAGTAAAACATCAATTTCGACGTATTCCGCATCAAAGCTATCTCGCTCGATTTCGCCATTATCTTGAAAAACATGGAACGAAGAAACAAAAGCTCGAAAAAATCAATAATTATATATTTGATATGTTCGAACGGACTCGGAAGAATGCACTACCACTGCACGATATTGATCTACGTGAATGGACTCTTAAAAGAGTTACACCCTCGCTCAATGAGTAGACGTGATATTAATAAGATATAATCCAACTCATAATCCAGAGTGGATTATACAAGCGGTGTACGAAACCGGAAAAAGTTTTCACCTGAAAACTCTACTGTTCTATAAAAACGATCATCCTTCATTTCAATCTCTTTTCGTATACATCTTGAGAACTCAATATCTGTGGAACAAAGGCGCGAGGGCACGAATCCTCTTGAGGTTTTTCATACCTCATTGAGGTCTATCTATCACCAAAAGATGGGATCTAAATAGCTTAATCACCTGAATATGTTCCCTCGTGAGCACAATGTCTACCTCAGATCCGTAGTCCTTTTCATAATAAGCAGCACCTTTGTTGCTATGAGTGCTGCGACTCCAAAGACCGTCATTAAATACAAACACATGGACATTGTGATTTGGAAACAAAGCCTTCAACTTCTCATGAAGAACGTCACGTCGTTTAACATTGTCTGTTTCGCTCTTTGTTTCGGTGATCACATCATTTGCTATGGACTTTATTGCAGCGGAGGTCATAGTTTCTCCTGTTGATTGCGATATTTTGAAGATTTCCAACCAGTAGCCGTCCTTGAGATGAACACCAAGTAATTTCTTTCCAATAAACCGTCCCCAACCACCAGTTGTGGATCTGTAGACTAGGATTGCATCATTGGGAAAAGCTTCTTGAAAAGTATTCTTTATATATTCGGCACTATTTATATCCACTAGAACAAAATAACATTTATGTGAGAACTTTCTCTTAATGCACTAATGATATAATAAAGTCTTCTATTAACACCCATAATCTCATACACCTTTCGATTTCTATCCTTAGCTTAAGCTATCCTTTGTTTAATTTCGTACCTTGTTTCTTAGCACCATACAAATGTTGAATCGATTCAATGTCAACTGATGATAAACTTTTCGTAACACCAGCAAATGGATAAGTTTTCTGCATTATCGACGCCGCATTTCTAGAATGGTCTAAACCGAGTGCATGTCCTATTTCATGCAGAGCAACTAGAAAAAGGTTTATCTTCGATTCTTCATTGCTAAAAATAGTAAAACACCAAATGATAATAAAGAAGATTCTTATTGTTGCTGCTTACTTCTCTGCCCATACTTCATCGAAATCGAAGTGAATTTGTCCATTAGTAGGCGGATCTGCGTGGGCCAAAGTTCCACCTTGTCCATCGAATGGCTGATTCTCGCACTCAGCGTGAGCACGTGAAACAAATTTAATAACAATATCTGCCGTGCAAGTAGAACAAACTTTCTCAAATTCTAATGAAGTATGAGATGCATATGCTTGAAATGCTTCCTGAAGAATTTGCTCGGTTCTCAATGCTGAAATTTCGTTTTTCCAAGGATAACTTTGTATTGACCACGTTAGACGAGATTTAGACCATTTTAAATCACCAGCATGGAGTCTAAATAAAGCTTCATCGCCGACTCCACAGATTCTGCTATTAAGGCTTTGAGCTGGAGCGGCGGAGACTTGATACAATGTAAAGAAAGTAAAAATGTATAATACTACGAACATGCTGTGTTTCAATTCGAAAAAAGATGCTGAATGATAGCATTGCTGAGTCTACGTGTTCGTTATATAGTTCCGAATCCACCATATTCTTACTTATCTCTACCAGGGAAATCCCAACTTACGTCAGTGTCGTGTAAACAAAAGATTATCGATCAGACTCATATAAAATTCGACCTATCATCACTATACGATAAGAAATATGTTGTGGTATGCGTGCGTATATCAAATTGTATTTTTTGGTCTCTTGATAAAAAATCTCAGTCAATGTTAACCTTTGTTTTTTCCCTTTCGATGGGAACATTTCGATTCACCGAAATAAGTTTATTTTCAAACTGGTGCCCGTGAGTAATCAATGTCAAAGTGTTACTTTTATGGATGTACTAAGTCGTATTTATTCGTTTTCACGGGTAGGAAAAAACGGCATGACGTTGTAACTTCAACCTAAAACGTCTTGAAAAAAAAACACTGGAAATCAACAAGACACCTGCGCGATTTCTTAGTTCAACGATACTTCGAAAATTCTTGAGTTCGAACATAATCCAGAATTAGTTGACGACACACTCATTGATATGCTTTCATTCAATTCGAGTAATAGTTGTACCTTTTGTGTGATTTTCGTGTTTATTTTCTATTCGCTAAAAACATTAGAAAATGAGGTTTTTTCTTGTATGCTTCACACATGTGAACCACTTCCATCTTTGAAATCCATCAGTAAATATATTTTGATCGTAGTTTATTCAAATAATCGATCAGTTAACATTTTCCAAAGACTATTGCATTACAATTAATCGTTTAATACATAACTAACTATTCATCTATGCAATGACTTCCATTGATATTGATTGACATGTTGAATGAAGTATCTTTCGAAAAGTACTATCGGCTATTTTATTCCGCCACGAACAAACTTTAATATTCAGCTATATGCGTGAAGAAAGTACATTTACATTGAAACAGTGATTCTGACTGTTGAGTTCATGATTGTCTTTCTTTGCTTTGAAATTTAAACTGAGTACGATTGTCATCTTTGTCGGTGAATGTCAAATTTTAAAATCACATGTCTGCAAAGTACACTTGAACATTACTCGACGTGAACTTATTTAACGTCAGCTACTTGAGAAATACAAGAGCAGTTCTTCAATAACTTGTTCGTTTCTATTCATATGATGACTCGTCGTCTCGGCAACTTCATCGTTTTTTTTTCTCATAGAAAAGAAAACGAAGGAGCGAGACATTTGGATGATCATAATTATGATGATGAAATCTTTGAATACAACAATTGAATATGAAAATCAGGGGGATTCTTATGTCTCGTTTTATGAATATCCACACCATCAATCGTTGATTAATTCACGATTTCAAGCAGAAATTGTCGCTTTACCAACATCGAATCGTGATGAATTAGTTGATTCATTAGAATCATTGGCGTTGAAAATAAAAACACTTGAAAACCAACGAAAAGTTTGTGAAAATCTACCATTGAATGCGGTTCTACTGATTTTATCTTTTCTTTCAGCAGGCTGAGCGTACATTTCAAGAAATTACAGGAAAATGTACCCAACCAACGAGAAATTCTGTTCGTTCAAGAACACCGGAGGACTTTCGAGTTTCCTCGTCCTTCAAAATCCAAAACAATGGTAAAAATAAACGAACCTCCCAGCAAAATCACTCAGATACTCCGTTCATTCTCGGTAAATCTACCACACCAAGTCACAATGTCAAATCCAATATTCAAACTGTAAAAATCCATCCCGAGAATTTTCTTTAACTAAACTTTTCTTTTTCAGGTCATCGCATTACTAAAATCTCATAATCATCAGTTGTGTTTATCGTCAAAAGAATATGTAAAAAATCTTCATACTCATCGGAAGAATCATTTAACTTCCCATGATCTTCTTTATCTTGACCATTATAAGAGAACTTCCGTGTCACCTAGACGATGCGACTCAACCAAAAACTCTCAGCATCATTCTCGAATCGAACATCTTTTGAATGAATACATCAAATTATTCCGTAAACAGACGAAATTCCATTTATGTAGAGCGAATTCACAGGAATTGAACAGCTTAAACGAAAAGATGGAAACTATTTTAGACGAATTAAAGTATCTTCAAAGTCAAAACAAACATGAAACATGCGGAAGATCAAAATTTTTTCAAATGATTCTCAAAGAAAAATAAAAATCTTGTTTTATAAACTTTAAATTACATTTCATATCTCAAATAAATCTATATTCAACAGACGGGGTTGTACACATCTGACATTTTTATCAACTGACCGTTGTCATGAGATTCAACCCTTTCTCGCTCATACCAATAAGAGAACGAGAGAATGAATAACATTTTACTGTTCACATCGATCTTTTCTTTGTGATGGTCAGCACCTCACATACGTTTGTTGTTTGTCATGCACAACAACAACAACGATTTCACACAACAATCGACCTACGAACTTGTTGTGGATCATCAAAATGAATTTACGCTATATTGGCTCTTCTACCAACCAATTACAGTTCCAGCGTTACTCCATGGTTTCGTTATCTTACGTCTCATACATGGTTTCGACCGCGACAACGACTTTTACTCTCGCTTAGATGAATATTAAAATACTCTATGCGAGATGTGAATAACAATAATGGGTGTTTTCATCAATGATATTTCGAACATTCACCAACTTATGAAAATAAAGATTTCGAAACGATCCGTTCATAACTTTCCTTCATACAGATAAAGTTTAGAAAGAGGAATACTTTTTTTGTTATAGTCGAAGAC
>CAJNOJ010000169.1:210375-231507 GCA_905250025.1 Adineta ricciae | reverse complement strand
ATATTCAACGAGCACCCATGGAGAAAGAAGATTCTATTATTGAGAAAGAAATGTCCTCACAGATGGACAAAAGATCATGTTGCGAATATAAATGAGTTATTGACATCTGTCACATTGGGGGGAAGACTCGTTTTTCTTATTTGAATTAAATAGAATTTTGCTTGGTTTCTTTCGCTTCATCTTCTTTTTCGATAAATATGTAGATGATTACAAATTAATCCTCATGCGGCACTATTCATTTACGCTTATCGTAAGTATGGAGTCGATCGTCAATTCGATGAACGTATTGTTTAAGAATCAGACGTTTATTTGATAAAAAATACTCTTGACGTTCGAATAAACGAAAATAATGAAGAAGAAAAGACTTTATCTCGAGCTAATCACATTCCAATGTCATTTCAAATGATTATGTTCATCATTATGATCCATTTCAATGATGAATTGTTGAGCAGATGTTTAGATCTAAGGTTAAATAGGTTTATACAAATACTTTTAGTAAATAAAACAAAAACATTTATATGGTTTCGTTAATACAGCTCAAGACGCAGGTGATATGCAAACGAAGTCTTGCAAATGAAATACACTTATCGAAATGAAATTCATCTAATTGACTAACATCTGTTTCTCTTATCATTAGCAATCGATTTTCTCTCTCTCTCTCCCGTTCTTCTCTTGCTCTGTTCAACATCTTTTGAAGTTTGCTGATGAGTAACCGCGTAGTCACTTCTGATATGCTTGTCCGAGAAGACATTATATCTCTTTTTTTTTCCTTAGTTTTGATCATTGAAATGATTTCCCGTGAGGGATCATCTGATGGACATCGAAGAAGATGAAATGACTGACCGTTGTGCTTATAACGTAATCCATCACTCTAGCCAAGTATTCGATGCATTTGCTTAATTGAATAATAAAATTTTCTTTTCGATAGTGAACTAATTTCTTCTCTCTTTCTTCTACTGATAGAGAAGATTTTTTTCTCTCTCTCTCTCTTCCTCCCTTCATCATCAATCATCGAATACCATGAGAGATTAAAATTATGAATATAAATTTTCATAGAAATCATCTCATGTAAATTTCTTTCTAATAAGATACTCCATATTTTACTTCGTCATAATCCATCATCAAATGAAAGCAAATTTAATCCCTTTTTGCGCTTCAGTTTGCTTCTCTTGCTTCAACTATTTTCTAAATCTGATTTGATCTCTTGCAAAGAACAAAGATCAATGAAATCGATCGTTATCTGTAAAAAAGACGATCAAGATTTTCTCTCACAACGCTCAGTTCGAACAAAACCTTAACTAAATTTATTGATTTGTATCATCGTGTTATTTCGATATCTTTTATACTTATAATTATTTACATCGATAAATTTCTGTGACATATTCTCAAGGCATAACAATCAAGTACTCTTGGTCGTTTTTCCCTCTGCTCATATCGAGCATCTCACATGCCCTTCTCATCATAGGCATGAATTGAATAGTATGTCTAATGTATAGACATAATTGGTGATGATGTAAATAATTATCAACGAAAATGTGTTATTATATATTTTATCGTAACTTGTTTGATACTGATATTTCGTTGTAAGGGAAAAGTGATAAAAAGGAAGAAAGAAAAAGAACGAAACCGTCGTCTAGAAAAGAGATCAATAACTTTTGATATCAAATATGACAATCAAGGTTATGCAAGTCTAACGTTACAGCTCACTGGTTATTAACACTTCTTCTTTTGTACATATTTCGAGTAGTACATAAAAAAGAAGAGAAAAACGAAGCAAATAGTCAATCAATTAAATAACAGGACTATTTGTTTGAGACAATTTGTTGTCACTCTAATAAAATATCATCTTATTTTATTAGTTTCCTTACGAAGAAATAAGAACTGTCATGGATTCCATTTCTTCATATAATCGCAATGCATATACTTATCAGCAAGGAAGTATGATTTCACTTCCTGACGAAGATGATCCGAAAACATTTGCTAGTGAACCATCGATACTACAACAAAGTCAAGAATTATCTACACATCATCTATCATCATCAGCGTCTATTTCATCAACTGATCAAGTCAAATTACAGACTCTTGATGATACAAATTCATTGCCGACGGATTTGCAAACATCAACGATTTCAAACACTGAAGATACAATCATTCAAAACTGGCAACATTTAACTGGCACATCCATATTCGATGAACATGGATATCAGACAGTGTCTCAATCAGATTCAGTGAATGATGTTAGCACAAGTTATGGCATTCATCATCAGTCACAACAACAAGAAGAACAGCAACAGCAGCAAGAATTCGGCCAAACAGATATTAATTATGATCTTAATCGTGCATCGCCAGAAGAAATTAGCTCGTCTATAGATTACGAAACATTGATTCGATCAAAACAACTCTATTTTGATCCTAATCCGGAAACTATACGTAAACCACAAATGATTTCTCCCTTAGTTTATAAGCAGAACATTACAATTAAATTCTTAAAACCGCCCGCGATTCCTCAAGGACCGTTAATAATTCGTGAAGTTCGTCCTCCTCAACCTCCACCTCCTCCACCACTCGTAAGCGTCATAATTCAAATATTCTAATTTCTAAAAGAAAATTTTCTTTAATAACAAAAGGTTATCCGTCAACGCCCTCCGCCTCCACTTTCTCCACCTCCAATTATCCTACGAGAAAAACCACCACCAATTCCGGTCACAATGACAGGTAAAGAAGTTAATTATAATTTCATAGGCGAAAATGAATGTTCTTTCTGTTTCGCTTAATTAGCTCAAGTTTTGACTAAGACTCTCCCACCACTTCCACCGCCGCCTCGTTCCGTAATTATCGAAAAATTACCACCTTTACCTCCTAAACCACGTGATGTGATCATCGAACGTTGGATCCCATATGAAGCTAGCATGCTCAAACGTAAAGTAGTCGTTCAACGAGCTGAAGAAATCAAACCATATCCACCTCCGAAAAACATTATCATCGAGTACGAATGTTTCTGCGCAATTTTCTATCTATTTTTCGTTGTTTAAGATACGAAAAAGTCGAAGCACGAGTTGTTCGACAGGTCGAACGGCTCGGCGTCGCTCCCGAAGATCCAGAAAACTATTATGCACGTTACGGAAGCACTCTACTTGATACAAATGAACTATTAGCACAAGTGAAACAACTTGGTATCGTCGAAGATTTGGTAAATAATCGTCTCAATCCCCTTAGTCATTCTCATTTAAAATTCTCTTTTCAGTCCATTCCTCAACTACTTGATCAAGGCTCATCTGAGAAAATCATCTCAACTCCATCCGAACGAAAGTTTCCCTACGATAGTCCCTATTCACCTGCTGCTTTCGAACATGCATCTGCTCGTGCAAGTGTCGCAGGAAGTTACACGACAGAGAAAATTCTTTTCAGCGACTCAGAAACCGATCCATATGCTCCAACCTATGAAAATCTCGTACAAGGCTCTGGATTGTCCGTGACTTTTGATGATTTGAATGATGATTCATCTGGTCAAGAAAGTAACGAAAGCTAATTTTTAATGATTTTCTACATATTCCTTTCTCATGTCTTTTTATCTCATAGCTATCGGAGATGAACTATCGAACCAATTAGCTCAATATGGCTTGACGGCAGATGCGATCCCGTACTAAGATAATTCTCAAATTAAATTTGATTCCTATACCATAGACACGTTTTTTTTTCCTTTATGTTTTGTTATTTAAAAGAAAACTTTCTTTCTACTGATTATTCATTAATCAAAAACTCTTTTTATCAAATAAACCAAATTTTAATTTAAAAGTCTGACCTTCTTCTTTCTTTACTGCAGATTAGATAACGAACAATTTCCTCATTGATTCGAATATATAACTAATAGGAGAGATTTTCTCATGATTAAACGCAAAGAATGAAGACTCCGTGGAATGATGTAATATACGTCAGAAAATGGAAGATTATGTCATCGTCTTGTGTCTTACGATAAGCATATGATTGGAGAATAGGAAAAAGGAAACGGAACTATATCCTTCCGAGATTGTTGTTCCTCTATCTCATCACCAAGGACAAACAATCATGGCTAAAGTAAAAGTTTGTTATTTGAATGTATTTGAATGTCATTTATTTCCGTTGACCACTCTACTTAATGAAAATGATCAATCATTGGAAATTTACCAAACGAAAGTAGGTTCGGTCGGCAGTTGGTGTTGGGAATCAGCGATTTGTTTAGCTGAATATTGCTATGATCATATGTTCAATGAATTTCGTCAGAAATGTATTGTCGAGATCGGAAGTGGAACTGGAGTTGTTGGTTTACAACTGTGTGCACTGGGCGGAAATGTAACGATGACTGACCGAGAAGAATATGTGGAATTGATTAATTATAACATCAAAAAGAATGAACATGTCCTAACAGGCAAAGCTCAAGCGAAGACATTATTTTGGGGTGATGATATCGATGAACATGATGAATGCTTTCAAAATGTTAATTATATTATCGTTGCAAATTGTGTTTATCATTCGATTGAATTGGATGAACTAATCAAAACGATATGCAATTTATGTGCCGGAAATTCTTCAACTCGTTTATTATGTTGTTATGAAATACGAAATGATGGTATTCGAAAACTAGTCGATGAATTTCATGAAAAATTAATTGAACGAAAGTTTATAATTGAATTCGTGGATCAGAAGGATTTTCGTGAAAAATATCGTAATGATTACAATACAATTGTCAAATGTCGACGAATGGAATAAGAAACTCGCCGAAATCGATAGACACTTTTTTTAATATGTGGAAAGCATGATTTGTGAAGAACACGATCTACAAGGAAAGATTTTAACATTGTCTCTAACGAGATCTGTCTATGATAAATTTGACATTGAACTTCTATTTGATCAATTTTCTTAATGTACTCGATATTTGCATAGGAATTCAATTTGTTTTCTGAAGAGTTTTGCATTAGTCTGGAGTGATCTACTTGTTTGTATTTCTGTTAATTGATTTCGAATAGACGAGAGTTTGTTATTGGAAATCATTTTGACTTTTAACCTTTATCGAGTCTACGGACGATGATTAGATAGATCGATGGATGGATGGATGGCAAATTAACCTGATTCGATTTTGTTAAAGATAACCTTCGATTTGCATCAATAAATGTGTCATGAGATATCGAATAACAAAGCTGTCTTGAGGGTTTAGAAATGATTAAACAGAATATATTTCAAGGGTAATTAAGTAATGTATGATGGCAGAATTTCATCATGCAATTCATGAGATGAAAGATTTTATCAACGTTTGTTAGAATGATTATCATCAAAAATCGGGTTAGCTTTTGGAATGATGACATAATTTTTGTTTCTAGGAATATCAGAGGCAGACTTTCATGTCAATATTAAACTAGTTAGGAGAATCATATCTTATTCTAGAGAATGTCTGATAAAGGGCGATGAAATACCTGTCAGATTGGTTTATTAATTTTCCACTTAGTATATCCGATTTCTTTCAGACAATTTCCTCTTGAATTCAACCAGATTAGTTCTTAATTTCATACTCATCTGACTGGTCTTTTGTTCGCAAAAAAATTTCAATAGAATCTTTTGTTCCCAGTTAACTATGTTCTGATTGCATGCAAGAACGTCTCGATCTTTTTAATACATTTCGAGTACATTTGAAATTGTAGAAAAGTGTATCAAAATACATGCAATCAACTCTGTTATTTTCTCAAACCGGATGAACGTTTTCATGCGAATCGGAACATTTTTTTATTCACAAAAATAAATCCAGCTGCTTGTTCTTTTGTTCTATTAGAATATTCTTTCAGGATAACTTGTCATTCTTCACTCTTGAAACTTTCTTCCAACTTAATTAGAATGTCATCGTCGGAATGTTTTAAAGTCTTCTTCAAAGAAATTAGACTTCATTTTTTGTCCATAAAATGACATACAGACCCACATTTTGAACGAACAATTGTTGTGCAGTATTTATTGATAACACGTTCTTTCGAATTGTAACCATTTTCACAGTCAATTTACCTAGTAAATCATGCTTATCTTTCCTGCGTCACAATATTTTCTGTTCATTACCTTTTATATTTTTCTCCTCTTCTTGCCACTCAAATTACATTGTTTCTTTTCCACTTTTGTTTTTTCACACTTTTATTCGCCGTCAGCTTATACTACTTAGTATTATTTTCTTTTCTGCGCGAAGAACTCCATTACGGATAGCAAGTTTGTTATCGTCAGTGCACATTTTCCTTATTTATTCTCCTAGAAGTGGCATCTCCCTTACAGACTAGGATTATTTTTAGATGATTATGTGAAATATTAGATAAATTGTTCGCAAAAAGAATATAAAATCGTTTAATCAAACGCAGAAACACACGATGTCTTGCCATTGAGTGAACCATGTTATTTCTCAATGGTCGAGCGCGCAATCCAACTGTTTCAGGATTTGGTCTACATAGTCAAAACTATACACAGAAAGTAGGTCATTCATGTATCGTCGGTGGTTGTTTATCAATAGTAACTGGACTTATACTTATCGTCGTGGGTGTTATATCAGAAGAGAAGAAAACTACGTACATTGGTGCCGGTGTTATTGGCTTGGGTGTTGGATGTTTTCTTGTAACGTTAGTTTGCTTCTATGCTAAGCTGGACATTTGTTATAATAATTGGGCATATCGAGCTCGTGTTCTACCAGCAAGTAGTGGAACTCCTCAAGCGATTCCACCGAGTGCTACTGCAAGATCACGATTGGCGACAGAAGAAAAATTGCCGAGTGCTATAACACCTGATATGCCTGCACCATTAACTACGGTATCCGATGTCGAAGTACATAAATTTGCTACTGATTCAATAAAAAAGCAGTATTCAATCACAGTCAAATCAGAGAATGTATCTTAACGCTTTTTCATCCATTCGAATGCAACTTTAATTCGTTGATCGTGGAAATTCAAATTTTATTATTTCAATTAGAATAGTTTTAAGTTCTTGCAAAAGAACTCAAGCAACTGAATATCAATGCAATATCATTCATATGTATGTTTGTATGAGTAAATATGCAGATTTATTTCAACTTTCAATACACAAAAATATACTCTTTTATGTATGATTTTCGTCGATGGATTATCATCATCATCATTGTATCCAACATGTCTTTAGTTTGGGTCGATCAATGATTTAAGGTTGAGATTGTGTTAAAAAACTTTCGTGTCTTGTACATTTCCATTGAAGTAATTCTTTTGTATTCTTTCGATCGATATGATCATTAAAAAACGGTCGTAATTTCATTCCGTGTGCAATACCAAATAAAACTCGATTACGATCAAGATCAGCATGACTATTCGCTAAAGAGATGCTATAAGCTTTACTTAACGATTGAATACTTGAGTCGTATTGACCCTAATGAAAAAGAAGAAGAGTACGATGAGAAGAATATACGTCTATGATCGTATTTACCAAGGTATTGTGAATAAAACCGAGTGCACTGCATGCACGAGCATATTGAATATCACCTTCTTTATCGGAAACTTTTTGTAAATACTTTGTCAGATATTCCGTACTTTTTTCCACGTTAGCTTTCCTAAAACAGATGAATCAGTGAAAATGACGTCCATATGCCTCAACAATTTGTTCGTCCGTTTCCAAGGGGCATAAGATCTCATGGTAACGACTATTATTGTGATGATTTCGATTTTGAAAACTGGAAAAGCATCTATTCAAATAAAGCTTTCTATCTCAGGAATCAATTTTGAAGCCGTAAGTAACGAGAAATAGTACAGAATTATTTTTAATACTATTTGAGACTCAATTGAAACGACGAAATTTGATTGCAATTATAACTGTTGTCAAGTGTGCCTACTTCTGTCTAATAACTTGTGAATATAGATCGAAACATGTGTAAAATACATTTCGAGTGGACGGAGAAGTCTACTAATTGCTTTTTTTCGAATTACTTTTGATAACAAATGGCAAGCGCTTCACTAGCCAAACCAAATCCTTCGTCATCATTTACGTCTTGACAGTAATTATAATATCTATGAAGGTATTTCAAAGCTGAATCAACATCTCCGTGTTCGAGGAAAGCTTGTCCTAGTTTGTAACTTGTTTCATTTTCGACTTTCTTATCACCAGCTGTAAAATAACACAAAGAAACAAGATGAGAATCTTCTTCTCGTAAGTCATTTTACTTTGTGCAGATGCTTCGTATGCTTTGACAACATATTGAAGCGATTGTGCATCTGTTCGACGTTGTGCTAATTTCATATATAAACGCGTCAATTGAATGCTCGCGTCAGTTTTCAAATTTTCGAAATCTTCGCTCAATTCACGATATTTGATGAAGCTATGTAAAGCTTTCATCAAATCACCTAGGAAAAGAAAAGGTTGCATTGATGTGTTATTTCAAATGCTGGATTTACCTCGTCGTTCATAAGCCAAACCAACATTGAGATGTGCTTCAGCAGCTAATTGTGGATCAAACTGTGAATAAGTCTGAGCAACTGTTAAACTTTTTTCATAAAAGTAATCTGAAAGCCAACGATCATCACTCTTCAAAAAATACGCCGCTAATTCCAGATAGTTATGATACATATTTGAGTATTGACCTAAATAGACAGAAAATCTTGTCTATAAAAAGTCTTCGAAGATGATAAACCACAAACATCGTCGTTCGGCTTCTTCCGCTTTATTCAGATATTGACAAAGAAAACGTAATTTATCAGGCTCGGCATCGAGTAATGGTCTTCGGTGAAGCGGATGTTCAGCTCCTAAACGTTCACGATCATCCTTTTGCCATGCTAATATCGCGCACAGTTCCCGAAATGAATGATGGTATCCATTTCGAAGCATATCAGTTGATAGTTGCCGTTGTAGTGAACTTCGAAACCTAAATGAAATCCCCACAAGACATATGAGTAGATTTCGTTTCTAAATAGAATTTACTTTTCTGTATCTTCCTTTCGAAGTGCCGATTGCTTTTCATAGGCAATAGCAGCATTTTTTATTTGGTTTAATGGAAGCTAAAAATGAATCTTCTTCAGGTTAAAACAGAACTTTTTTCGTCGTACGCACTTTAGTTTTCTCTTTCATTGTTTTACTTGGTAAGATCACATTACGATAGAATCCAGATTGACCTTTAGGTGAACTTTCATTTGCTGGCTTTTGTCGATAGACAGTTGTTTCCGCTAAAATAGATTCAGATTATTTTCAAAACAGTCAACATTCTGCTTCAAAGTACAAATCAAATGCGATCTTTGAATCATTTGTTTCGATTGGCAGCGAATATTTATCTTACCCTCACTTCGCCAAAGAATAACATCTCTCTGTCTCTATCTCTAAGTTTTCTAATTCAACGTGAGAACTTGGTATTTATACATACGAAAACTTACCCATGATATCTTTGCCTCGTATTAATATTCGTTAGAAAAGAAAAGTCTGCTTTCCAATCGATCACGCAGTTTTATCGAACGAAAATAATCACCTTCTTCTTTCTTATTCTCCATTTTACAATTCATTACTATAACACCTTGACTCCTAATCGATTGACTATAGTGGCATCTATCTCTCACCTTACCTGTAAATTTTCAACACGCATTTGAAATTTTCTCGAAATTTTCATTGAGAAAACAAAGTCGGAAATACTTTTGAAAATTTTTTATTGAATATCTTTCTACAACCAATGTAAATCTTCCAAACCTACAACTCACTGAAAAACCATTCAACCATCTATCAGTTCTCACCAAACACTTCTGAACTAAGAAATAAACTGTTGAGAATGAGTCGCATTCTTTCTCTCGTAAGCCTGATTTTCATTTTCGGTATTTTGAATATCCCATTCAGCGAAAATGTCGATCGGAATAATTTCAAAACGTGTGAACAAAGTGCTTTCTGTCGGTAAATATTTTGTTTGTCACAAAACAAAAACAACTTTGACCCATGGTTTTTACTCTTAGACGGCAACGGAAATATAAACCCGAAGTCTCACCTTACGAGGTCGACTTGAACTCAATGATAACTGTTCAAGTCGGACATACACAATTTGTACTTCTCAATACTCACAAATCTCATGTTAAATTTCAACTAGATGTTTATACATTAGAACACAATTCCTTACGAGTTAAAGTAAACGAAATTAACCCAATAAGAAAACGCTATGAGGTCGAACATAGTCTCGTTTCTGAACCGAAACTAGTCAAGTAAGACTCATAGAATGATTATGTTCGAATATTTTTCGAGTGGTTGTCTTTAGTGTAAACTTGACGAGATTAGATGAGAATTTAATTGAAGGAACTTTTGGCAAATCAGCAAAATTTATCCTCAACGCTAAACCATTCCGATTAGATTTATTTACTAATGGAATATTTGTCATGAGTATGAACTCAAAAAATATGTTCAATTTCGAACATTATCGAACAAAACCAGGGTAAGTACGTTTGAATGCGATGAATGAATTAAACATTGCTCTTTTCTCCTTCGATAGAACCAATGAAGGAACAAATGTAAGTCGATAAATATATAACGTTCACTTGAAAGAAACTAATCAAGTAAGTGTTTTTGATTATAGAATGAAGAAAACGAAGAAGGAATGTGGGAAGAAACATTTAAAAGTCATCAAGATCCCAAACCGTATGGTAAGACTGCAAATCTTCCTTTCACAATGATGAGTTTTTTTTATTTAGGTCCATCATCGATCGGTGTTGATATAAACTTTCTAAATTTTGAAAACGTCTATGGTATTCCCGAACATGCAGATGCATTCTCACTTCGCTCGACACAGTAAATCTTTGAATTTGTTTGATGTTTTCTATACATTGAAAAATCTTCCAGCGATACTGATCCATATCGTTTGTTCAATGTTGATGTATTCGAATATGATATTCAAAATCCCATGGCTTTGTATGGCTCTGTTCCATACATGTTAGCTCACAAGTAAGTCTATTTATACGTCAAAAGATTCGTTCATTTTGTTTTCTGTTCAGTGAACATGCAACCGTTGGATTTTTCTGGTTAAATGCTGCTGAAGGATGGATTGACGTTAACAATGATAAACTGACAGTACAAGTAAGTATTCCTATATGTATAATTCGAAAAGATATGCAAGAGATGATAGGGAACTAAATGGTTTTTTTGCTTGCAGAATCCTTGGACGAAAGTTATGGTAATAACCTCTTCTGCCGAATGTATTTTGTTTTCATACTGATTCTAATGCATACATTAAGCTTAAGAGTTATGATTTGTGAATGTGTTTTTCTTCACTATAAATGAGTCAACGCAGAATTGCGAAACGATTAGAGAATCCGAGTTGACTTCAACCTACTGCTTCGTTCTTTTTTTGTATAGCTTTACGATACCCTTTCAATTAACAGTTCTTCTGTTTGTTAGCGCAGGTAGTCAGTAGAAAAATGAATGTTTTCAGAAACATATAGATATTTCTTTTGAAATGTCATTGCAATGCAATTCGAATAATTTTACTTGTCTTTAGGGATTCTTTTCGACAGTTGCAAATTTCTTTTCTACAAAACCAGGTGTTGATAAAAATGAAGTGCCGGAGGTGACTACGCATTGGATGTTTGAATCGGGTATATTTGATGGATTCTTCTTTATGGGACCAACGCCAAGAGATATTTTCAAACAATATACTGCTATTACTGGTTCAGTTCCACTTCCACCGGTACGATTATCTTTTGAATTTCATTATTCATACTGTGTACGTTGATTTTTTCAGTTATGGTCGATTGCGTATCACCAATGCCGATGGAACTACAATGATGAAGATGACGTCCGAAGGTAGGATGAACAAGAAGATGTATTGTTGTCTGAACAAGTCAATGTTGTAGTGTTTTAAATGGATTCGAAAAATATTTTATTCCACTTGACGTCATTTGGCTTGATATTGAACATACAAATGGTAAACGGTATCTTACTTGGGATACAGGAAAATTTCCTAATCCACAGAAAATGCAAGATGATGTCGCTCATTATGGAAGAAAAATGGTTACCATTAGTGATCCGCATATAAAAAAAGATGATGGATATCAAGTATATGCTGTAGCTAAATCGAAAGGATATTTTGTTAAGACAAAAGAAGGAGCTGATTATGAAGGATCATGCTGGCCAGGTAGATCAGGAGATAAAGCAAGTTTTAATCTTTAGTTTTGGTTCTTATTATTAATAGGTGCTTCTATGTGGCTGGATTATTTCAACCCTGATGTATTCAAATGGTATTCGGAGCTTTATTCATTAACAAACTATAAAGGTTCAACAAAAAATCTTTTCATATGGAATGATATGAATGAACCATCTGTTTTCAATGGTCCAGAAATAACTTTCCCCAAAGATATTGTTCACCACGGTGGATGGGAAGATCGTGATGTTCATAATCTCTATGGTATGCTGCAGCACATGTCTACATTTCAAGGCCTTTACAATCGTTCCAACGGACATATTCGTCCGTTTGTATTGACACGTTCGTTTTTCGCTGGCTCACAACGAACAGCTGCGGTATGGACAGGTGACAATAAAGCTGAATGGAGTTATTTGAAAATAGCGACACCAATGCTTCTAAGTCTATCTGTTACCGGATTTGGTTTTATTGGCGCTGATGTTGGAGGATTTTTCTCTAATCCAGACGCAAAATTACTTGTCCGATGGTATCAAGTATGTCAAAAGCAATGTCATTCTTTTCTTTTGTCTTCACTAATCTTCATTTTTAGACAGCAGCATATCAACCATTCTATCGTGAACATGCCCATATTGACACTGCACGCCGTGAACCATGGCTATTTGGGAATGAAAATACACGATTGATTCGAAAAGCAATCGAACAACGTTATCAATACTTACCTTACTGGTATACTTTATTTTATAGACAAGAAAAGCAAGGTATACCACCCATGCTACCTTTATGGGCAAATTTTCCAAAAGACAAAAAGACATTTAAAATAGAAGATTCATTTATGGTTGGTATGTATACATCTGTATTGATAGAAATGAGTTTATTCTAAATGATTGAATGTTTTGCATAGGAAATGGTCTACTCATTTATCCAATTACCGAGGCTGATATTAATCAAGTTGCTGTCTATTTTCCTGGTGAAAATACAGTAAAAATAATACATTTTCTATTCTACCAGTCAGTTCATTCTTTTTGATTTACTAAGATTTGGTACGATGTACGTACCTTCATTAAATTCCAAGGTGCAACAACATCACTTGTCCCTGTCGATATGCAATCGGTAATTGTCTTGAGCAATATCATAAAAATGTTTACATCATTTGTGTTTCTTTAGATTCCCGTTTACCAATTAGGTGGTGTTATCATTCCACAAAGATTCAGACGACGACGTGCTTCAATGCTTGCCATTCATGATCCAATAACATTAGTAGTTGCATTAGACCGCAATGTATGTGAAGCTCGAAGACAAGAAATTGATTGTAAATTTGATTCGTTTAGCGTGAAGCAAGAGGCGAATTGTATCTTGATGATGGTCATACTTATGATTATCGACAGAAACGTCAATTAATCTATCGTCGGTTTACTTTCAAAAATAATGTACTTTATTCAAAGTAAGACTTTTATTTGTCGAAAAAGAAGATCTCTACAGTGTTTATCTTAGAACTCTCGATTCAACCAGTAAATTTGAAACTGATGCTTGGATTGAACGTATAATTATACTTGGTTATCCGAAAAATCCCACTAAAATAACGATCAATTCGGGTGATAAACAAGCCGTTCCACTTCATCGATATCATGATGAATCTCAAACGCTTACTATTCGACGACCTGGCCCATCAGTTGCATCCGATTGGACACTTACGATAGCTTAAAATCTTAATTTATGAACTCAAGTTCTGCGCTTTCATCAATGTGCTTAATAACTTTTGTTATTCAATGAATTTTGTTGATTTTCATGCGATAAGCCATGTGATATCTGTTTCGTCATACATATTTTGATATTTGTAATGTGCTTTTTTCCCTTATGCATTTCTACATTCGAACGTGAGCTTTCTTTCTTCTATTTTCCTTATATGCATGCAAAAAAATTGTGCTTTGATGGTCGCATGATCTCAGAAAATGAAAGCCAAAAACTCTCAATTGAGAGGAAAAAAAAATATAATATTTAAACTGACACGATACAATTAATTATTTTATTTCGACACACGAAAGTATTTACTTGCAGAACTTCTATAAAGTTAAACAAGAACCAAACTATTTCAAGTGATCTCATTTAGTTCCATCGTAATAAATGTTGAATTATAACTCATTCTGTAAACAAATCAAAAGCATCTTTTGCAGAAAATCAGTCGTGACAGATAAGATGACTATAAAAGAACCAGAAACTAAGAGTTATTAGAAATGAAGAAAGCGATTTATTCCGTCTTGAACTGTCTAGAAAAGAAGACATTGATTGATTTTGAAATCACAGGATCAGTGAAATGATGCGAAATCTTTCTATGGATGAACAATTGATCTCATGTTGTTTGAATAACTTCAGCAAAGTAACAGTCAACCAAAATTATGAAAACTCAAAATTAGTTTACATCCTTTTCGGCAGGTCACAAGATTTTATCCATATCCTGTGACGCGTAAAAATCATAACCAATTAACCCGTATGATTAGTCGAGAAAATACCATCAGAAATTGTTCTAGACGTTTCACTTGGATCCATGTTTTGAATCCTGATTCAATAGCGCTCGAGAATTTTAATTTTAAGCATTTCGTTTATTTTTCATAACAATCATATAATAACATTTACATTTTCTTATCACAAAGATATTAAAGTAACATAAAATGACAATAATTGTTATAAGTCTTCACAACAAAAACATCGATTATTGACACGCCTTTTACCAATATCCTTGCACATAATCTTTCATACATTCATTATTTGATATCTATTTGAAGTTTAAAAATAAGCACTAATCATTTTAGAAAACCATTCAATAGTCGTAAAGATCGCTAATTTTCGATACCATCTAGCGATTACCTGAGAAATAGATGTCATTTATCTTGCAGATTTAGAATTGTAGATTAATTTGGCATAACCTGGGAGCCATGCCGACAAGTTTGCGAGAAATATAATTTCTTGCTGTATACCACATTTAATAATAGTCCAAGTTCGCAAACAATGATCTTAGGTCTAATAATACAGTCGTATATGATGCTATTCTCTTTCACAGATTAACTATATCTTTGCAACTCTAGGATATTCAGGATGAACAATACTAACTGATGATTAGTTTGATCAGTATAGTAAGTGGAATATCAGTTTGTATATTTCTTACTGCAGCAGCATACAATTCTAATCCGTGTGTATCCAAAAGTCGTTTGACGTAAAAGATTCCAAAGTAGAAGAAATTCCCAAGAATTTTTTCTCATACAATTCCAAAAGAAATAGGTGATCTTTTTCATGTACAGCTAAGATAATTTATATTGTAATCATCTTAGGTAATTACCAGACCAGTCCGTGGAATAGTTTATTTGTTATTCTTATTTTCTTTCGTAAATGCGAACATGAATACAATCAGCTAGAAATCGTTCATAGTGTTTTCAATCACTCGATCGGATCTCTACTCTGTAGTGATTGATATTAAAACAGTAAAAGTGAGACGTTAAGTTAATACTCTTATCAGTTGTTATGTATTAATTTTTCTTTCCCCTTGAATATGGAAAACCGAACCGTATTGATATTCGATTCAAATTAGAATATCAAGTCCTTTCATATATTTTCTCTGTTTTTAAACATCAATTTTGATCATTATTACTGCTTTCAAATCATCTATGACTTTCCGTTGAATATCTCATTGGGAAAACGATCGAAACGCTTAAAAAAACTTTCGACATTGTATTCGAAACTGTTCAAATCGCCAATTATTTTCCTTTTTTTTCTCAATGTACTGAAGTGTTAACAGTAATATGATCTTCAAACACATGAAATTCATATGTATTTTAATGCACGTTATTCATTTATTCTTGCAAGGTTGTCGATTCATCAAGAGCATATGTATGTGTCGATCAATTTCATGTCGAACATATCGTCTACAGTGGAAAAAACGAAGATTGTTTCAATCAGTTTAGAGAAATAATTAATTGTTAATATTCANTTTCATTCTTTGTTTGCGATGAGTCACCATTTGTTGATGGATACTGTTCTTGTTGTAAATCATACTTTGCCGCCCCACTCCGAGTTTTTATTTAACTTGAACGCACACAACACTACTACACACATATAAGCACTTGAGAAAAAAAAATTTTTTTGGCCAATACGCGTCGAGTAAACGAAGATCATCGTTTCTAAAAAGGTAACATAGATGATAATTAGACTCCGTAACAAATAAGCATAGCTAAGAAGGAAAGTCGAAATCAAAAATGATCAAGAGTTAAATCTATTTGTTGCGTCTGCTCACCTCTATCATCATTGCCGTACGTCTTGTCTGCTGTTGCTCTTTTTGAAAAGTGAATGTGAGTGAAATGCAGCTCTATCTTTTTTTCTCTCCCTCGTTGTGATGAGTGTCGTTTTACAACCACAGACAAGCGATAATTTTTATCAAAGTTTTGTAGCCCCCGCTTGGAATGGGAGCAGCAGACGCAGGAAGAGTGAAATAAAGAAAAATCGTCGAAAGAACGAGAGAGAGAGAAAGAAGGGTCTTATCAAAAGAGAGCTTATCATCCGACACGATCACTATTACCATAAAAAACATTTTCTTTAATGTTTACGTTAAGCCGAAGATCTCATTGTTCAGAAAAACCCATCGGACATGTTTTTTTCTTTTCTTTCGACAAACGGTAGGTATGGTTGGACCAATTAGAAAAAAATTGTCACCTCCGCCAATGACATTTCAGAAGAAAAGAGAAAAGGAAGAAAACGAAGAAAACGAAGAAGAAAAAAAAAGAAAGAAAAATGACGAGCATAAGAAGAGATTTTTTAACAATAATCGTTCCTATTCTTATTTGTTATCTTTAGTGACATCGTCTTTTTATCAACATGTCATCTGTTTGGACACCTATTGATGAAAAAACATTGTCAACAGCAATAATCAAAAATGAACATGCCGATGATGATGATAATAATAGTCTTTCAAATACTAGTGGCACACCAACATCATCACCGCCTAATACAACACAACATCAGACATCCTCACCAAGAAATTCTTGCCAAATAAACGAACAACAACAACAACAACAGCAGCAGCAGCAAGGAGCAATATATTCCGAACAACCATCATCTACTACGTCAACAACAGTAACGAATATAAATACTGTTTCTTCGAATGATTTACAACAAGAACAGTATCCATCAACAAATGGTGACTCATCGCAAACAAAGAATGAAACGATTGTTCTCATCGTGTTTTTTCCATTTTAGAATCGTCTTCCTTTTCTGGTCAATTTCAACAGCAAGGACAACTACCTTATACTGAATCAGTTGCATATTACAGCGAGGAATTAGTCAACGGTGTCAATCATCTTCAGCAACAACACCATCATTCACAAAATTACTCTCATATACAACAACGTAAGAACATAGCAATCTCGTGACAGCATTATATCTATTCATTTTAATATTTCCTAGCATTGTATTCGCCACCCGCACCAGGTAATCGCCACCAGCCATCGATTTCGCCGACTCGCTTCACTTTAAATCATACTTCTCAATCCCAATCCGAGTATCGCCATTCATCCTATGATGAAACAAATCGATACGTTGCTAGTACTAGCACACGTCGAACATCGACGTCACCAATAAATACTGTCTACACTGATAGTGTCAATCCAGGATGGCACTCGAACGATATTCAACATTATTACAGTTTACCTACCGCATATGCTCCTTCATCAGCGCCGAATCTGAATGATTTAACTTTTCTTCAACAATCGCAATTAGCAAATAATACGGATCAAATTCAGTTTTGGAATGAAGCAGCGACTGTTGGTACGTACTTTCAGTGTTTAGGTAAAAGTTGTGCTAGCATAAGGAAATAAATGGAAGAACTGGACATATTTCACTTTAGAGGATTATGAACCGATTGACGGCCGAGAATGCGTCAATTGTGGTGCAATATCCACACCGTCATGGCGTCGAGATGGTACGGGTCATTATTTGTGCAATGCTTGTGGTTTAAGTCATAAAATTAATGGTTCTAATCGACCAGTACAACGATTACCTCGACGCTTGGTAAGTAGTAGTTCATTATTTTGCAGACAAGCTTATTTTACTTTTCTCTTTCCACGTAGGATGATGAAGATCGTTCTCGAACATCAGCTATCGAAATGGGTCTTCCGGTTATTGATCTAGGTTGCTTACCCAATGTATCTTCATTAACAAATCCGTATTCTCATCATCATCATCCGATCCATTCAAGTCAAATGTATCATCCAACGACACCACAAACATCACGTCGAAATAATTCATCAAAAGCATTGTCATCAATGGCACTTTCGAATTCCGATTCACATTATGCACCATATCCATCGATGAAACCGGCTACGAACAATGGTAATGATACAGCGAATTCTCAATCTCAATTGCCATCATTTCATCGAACACCAACGGTATACAGATTTATTCACATGTCTATTCTTAGCATTTCTTTGTTTTTATTACACAGGATGACACAGCTTCGTCGATTAACAATGTCTTACTTAATTCTGCTCACAAACAAGTATGCTTCAGTCGTTTAATTAGAAAAATTCGAACAACTATGTATTTTCTCAGGCTTTACCAGGAGCACGTCGTTCTGGTTTACAGTGTGCCAACTGTCAAACACAGAATACAACTTTATGGCGACGAAATAGCGAGGGCGAACCTGTTTGCAATGCTTGTGGTCTGTATTATAAACTTCATCAAGTAAGAACTATCACTCATTGTCACACTAGATTTTCCATACGATTCTTTTTCTTTTCCATAATTAGATTGCTCGCCCATTGAATATGGTCAAGCCAGGTATCCAGACACGCCGTCGAAAGCAGAAGAGTTGCAGTGGAAATGGTTCTAGTGGTAATTCCAATTCGAAATCTAAAAGTAATAAACATGGTATTACGTCAACATCGGGTAAGGAACCAGCAGCATGCGCATCGGAACCATCGCTCGATTACAATTTAACTGCCGCACGTAAGCATATGATTCACAACGAAATAGAGAAGAGCTAATTTTTCGTTTCGTTAATAGATCTTGGAAGACCAGGAAATTATCATCATGAATATAATTCAATTCGAAGTGATTTATTTCCTTCACATCTTCAGTCTCATTTGAATCAACATAGACACCATCCATACTCAGCAGCACCTGATCAACATCACCGTTTTTCATCTCAACAACCGAATGTTGTCCAATACCATCATCAACAAGCACAACAGCAACAACAACAACAATCCGATATGACACCTGTAGTTTTCGATGCTGAACTTTGTGCGAGAGAATTAGTCGCATCACCACTTTCATCGACAGGTTCATCAATAACAAACAATGTAACCAATGGTGATGAACACCATTCCACCATAGTATCATCAATTCCATCAACGACCACTACAACTGACTGCCAACCGTGATAAGATCAGATAGTTGTCATTTGTTGCTCCTTTTTTTTCTGAATATGTATCTTTATTTCTTGTATGTAAAAAAATGAAAACAAATCCTACGTAATAGGGCATGTGAAAAAGTGAGCTCTTTGTGATGCGTTAATGATTCTGTTTTTTCTTCTTCTTTTGTTCTTTCTTCTTTTTTGTTCAAAAAAAATAATTTATACTTGTTCGTTGAATAATATGTGTGGTTAAAACTAAATGTTTAGATATGTGAAAGCATTGTCATTTTCGTCAATACTTACCTATAGGATATATTTGGAGATGCTTTACAAGCAGCATATGGATTATGCGTTTAAGTTTAGTCTAATTTGTTCCTCTTGATTCACAAATGTGGAGCATTTATAGTTGAGAAAAACATGTTGATTTTGTGGAATGTGCATGAAAACTTCATGATCATCAGATTTAATAGTACTTAGATGTCACTCGTGTACATTGTTCACTGGATACGAAGGAGCACCAAATATTTTCGTTATTTGAATTGTTCTAACGATCATATGTTAAAAAACATCCTTGTCGATTTAAATCAAAATTAAGAGATCCAATTCTTCAGGAGTTGCTATTATTAACGAACATTCAAAGAAAAACCATACCATACGCTATTGTTGCTCAAGTAATCATTGATCAATTATTGGCATATTTGCTCAAGCGATATAAACAATTCTAATTGGTAGTTAATAAAGAGTTACACTAATAATGAAATTTTACATAAGCGCGAAAGTTTCACTGTATAAGATCTCCCATTTCATTCGAACTTTTCTTGAAATGAAAGCGTATATTATTCAATAATTACCGCGTCACTCCATATTGAGGTTCGATTTAAAAAAATCTTCTTTCCATCACGTTCATCAGCTCATGCTGTTTTCACTTTTTTTTCACACCTATTGTTCAATGATTATCATTCATCTTCGTTCGAACATCATTCATTCTCGTTGTCATAATCAATCAGATTCTGTTTTCGGACGATGACGACAGCAAGTAAAACTATCTCTATGTATTGATATATAGATACTTTCCAATGTAAACTGTCCAACAAAGTCTAGTCGTGTGTCTTCTGACAGTAGTTCTTCTGTTTCAACACATCTATATAAGATGGTAGTTGAACTGGAACAGTGCCTTTCGTCCTAAATGACCTAATATTAAGATGGCATGATGAGTAATCGAAGCTGTTGTTGTTCACCATCATGATTATGATGATGATGGACAGTAGGGGGTGTTCGATTACCGATGGATACATAAGGTGGAATACTAAAGTGTCCATATTGAATAAGTTTGATGGGTGATAAGAAATGAATTTCAATTTATCATCGCTCTATGTGCATATTATATCCATTTAAGGAATGATCATTAACATTATATTTGACGAGTTGATTGCAATATCAAATGTTCACGAAAAAGAACATAACTCCCTTAAGCTGTTGTTTAAAATGCAAACAAAAATGAATCAGAGCTTTCGATTTAACTGATTTGTCTGATAGAATGCAAAACCAAACATGTGCAATTATTTCCCTTGCTTATATTCGTCTATATCCCATCTCGGCGCGTCTCTTCGTTATCTTATCT
>CAJNOJ010000169.1:196620-210275 GCA_905250025.1 Adineta ricciae | reverse complement strand
CATTGGTGGATAAATGTCGATTAATTTTCTCTCTCGCTCTCTCTCTCGTTTCTTTTTCTGCTATGTATCGTACACTTGTACAGTTTTTCCTTCGTTTTCTTACCATATACACTAACACTAGCAGAAAGTTATTCGAAGATAACGGCTCGACATACTGCTGAGAGGTCGAGGTAGATCTTTATCTTCTCTAATATCGACACTATTGGTACCATTGTGATAACACAAATCATCGTATTTTTTTGATAAAAAATACAAGAAAGAAAAGAACAGGAAAGAATTATTGGTTGGACAACGAACGACTTCATCATCTCTACCATCAAGGTAATCACTCCTATTTCTTTCTATATCAAAAGGAAATGTCAATGGCTGTCTAAGGTCATACGAGAAGGCTTTTTTGTCTTCTTGTCCATGTTTTGACGGGCTAATCGATGTTCGTAGTTAGCCATTTTTTTTTGTATTGGTCTTATCAGTTCGAATACTGACATTCGGCCATGTGCCAATTCATATTGAATGACCTCCCTTCTTATCAGTCACCAGTAGTAATACCAGTCTGTTGCAATCATATTTTGAACCCCTCAAGGCTATTCATCCGATACAATTGTGATACGATGAAAGTGGAATAAATGATTGGAAAGAATGAATGAGTGAATGAATGTCCTGACCAAAAGAAAATTTTCATTCTAGATTTAAACATGCTTCCACAAATATATAACAGCCATACAGAAGATGGCTCATCTTCGACATTTTCTTTAAGTACAACAGCGAATAATACGACTAATAACAACGCCAGCAACAATAATAGTACTAGCGGTGCAAATAATGGTCAAGATGGATCGACAATTGAAAGCAATCATTCATCACCTGTTTGGCCGATTCCATCGACATCGTCATCATCTATAGCAATCCCAGTTAATACAAGCAATGGCTCACATCCACTGGCCAACCCAGATTTGTTCTCTCCGGAACCGTATTCAGTAGCAGCCATGGCTGTTTCACGCTACGCTGATGATCTCTATATGAATTGTTATTCGACAAAAATGAACTCACTCTTACTTGCACAAGCAGCTACCAATAAATTAAATGATCCAGCGAATTCATACAACCGTAGGATAAAATTTTCGATAGAAACATCACGCTCACTTTTCTTTTTATCTTTCGTAGCTTATTGCTATCCATTCGATGAACCACGTGAATGTGTCAATTGTGGTGCAGCTGCATCACCACAAAATACGCGTTGGAGTAAAGATGGTAGCGGTTTTAATCTTTGTAACAAATGCGGAATCTATTCATCTCGTACGCCTAAAATGTCTTCGAATTCAGCGATGTATTCAACTTCTACCAATCCCAACGATCGAAATATTCGAAAAACTGTACGTACATATATAGATCACAAAAGGAAACTGTGGAGAGGAAAACTTTTATTCTGTTTCTTTTCTCCTAGGGAGTTCTCCATCGTTCAGGTAATCAATGCGCGAATTGTTGTACAACGGACACGACTTTATGGAGACGAAATGCCAGCGGAGAAAGTGTTTGTAATGCTTGTGGTCTTTATTATAAATTACACGGAGTAATGTCTTTCTTTTTTCATACATCACACTCAGACTAATATTTGATTTTACATAGGTTAACCGACCATTGACATTAAAGAAAGATGGTATACAAACACGTAAACGTAAATCAAAAAAAGATAAATCACCTAAAACCATCGATGTTACACTTCTGAATAAGAACAGCCGTATGTCAACGCAAACTTCTCTGTCAATTTCATCTTCTTTTTTTGAAATCTTCTCTGTAGGACGAACGTCGCCAACCATGTCCGAAGCAGCCGCATGCTCATCTGAACACCATCAAGCATCCAATCTGGATTTATCACCACCACCACCTCAATTATCACAAACAATGCCAATATCTTCAGCAAACTATACAAACGGTTGTACACCTGATAACTTATTATTTTCATATGAAACATCGAACCCTCATCATCATCATCTTTATAACAATTATTATGCTCCATCGCCACCTATTAAACAACTTACATCACAATTTGATTATCATCATCATCAACAGCAACATCCACACCATCATCATCAGCAACAACAACATCAATCACATTATTATCAAGGTCATGCTGCTGCACTCTTCACTAAAGTAAAACACGAAAGTCAATCGCTGTTTCCACCCAATGATAATTCATGGATTGGACAAACAAATTTTGGTGTATGACAGAAATAAGAATTATTTACAAATACGTTTTCTTTTTCTCTTCTATTCATTGGTTTTTCGTGTTCGTTTAAGAGTCTCATGTCAGATATGCATTTTTCTTTTTCTTCTTCTATTTCTTCTGTACAGCTTTTGGCTTGTTTTCTTCCTTTTTTTCCTTTTCTTCGCTTTGTCTTCTTCTATTTTTTGTATAACAACAAAATACACGCAAAAATCATTGTTCAATGATTATCGAGTACTTTGTTTATTTTATGAAGTTTAGTTTCGTTCGAAAAGATAATCTCAACAGCATAATTTCAACGATCGGTTAGGTATATATGTATAAGCAATCGTTTTATTTATATATTCAATGAAGAAGCAGTCACAACGTCTAACCAAATTTCGGTATTCCATCAAATGCCGATGTGAATGCCCGTTTGCCAAATTTGGGATAGCCATGAAATAATCGAGAAAGTAAACGCTTGTGCTTCTTTTCATCGTATTCCACGATTGGTTTATGATTCTCAATATCATCGGCGGCAGACGCAGCAGCACTACAGCTACCGTACAAAGCGCATAATATTCGGAGATAATAAGCTTCGTTTTGTTCGTTATTCATGGATTTTTCAATACTTGAATCTGGTTCATTAGCTTCGTTGCTATTCGATGGATTGTGACGTTCGTTGAGTAGTAATGCTAATTCTTCGTCATTTGGGCTGGGTTCCGCTGATGTTACATATGACGTGTAACAGAATAGTTCGAGAAGAATAAGAATGAAAATGAAACGGTAAAAAATGTGATAAAACATGTCAATCTAAAAGAAAAACTCCCTTGTTTAAAGTCAAAAAGCTAGCTGAAATCATGTTTCTAACCTGGTTTCTTCTGGTATCTGTGCGATAGTCTTGTTGTTAATCTAAAATAGAATACAAATGACTAGTTTTTCTCGTTCAGTTCATTGATGATCAAATTATTTCTATGAGCATGCCGGTTAAAAATAACTGCATGCAATCGACATGATCTGCTCGTTGTGCTCTCTCAGCTACATATAAATTGATTAAATATTTTGTTATTGACAAAGAAAAAAAAATCTCATTACATTAGAAAGATTGTCAGAGAGAAAAGATAATAATACTACCATCGATGGGTAATTCAGAATAAATATGAGAAATGTAATTGAGATGCTCTAAACAGAAACTGTCTATGTCAGAGAGGTAAATCAAAGTCTTATGTATCGTCTACGGTACAGATCAAGAAATCTTCACTGAATAGATGATTTGCGCTTAACTATGAACAGACATTTCCAGTACTTCTTAACCTTCTTTAGGTATCTTCTCGAAATAGTGTAGATGTTGAAATTATCACATGATGGTTAGGTGATGGAAACGATCTCCGGGGGTTCACAGTGATGTATCATGCTTAGCATGCTGAAGAATTATTAATAAAAAACAGATTAGAATGCTCTTAAACTGAACTATATTCATGTATTAATATATCGAACTGGTTTCTCTACACTAATACACACGATTGGGCTGAAGAACATTCTTCGAATTAACATGGTAATGATAGACGAGGTTGTCGAAGATGCAGAGATGACTATATGGGTTACTTATACTTTCCAAGAGTAATTCTATTAGTAGAAACGACTAAAATGTAAATACTCGTCTTTTTCCGATAAGAAAACACTTCCTATCAACTTAAACTTATGTATAATTGTGTTTTCTTAACAAGGAAAAATTCTGTTTCTTATGTAATTAAACAAAAATCTTTCTGTAGATCTACGAAGAAGGAACAAGTGGAAAAACAAGCCAGAAGTGTCGTTCGTTGACGTCAGACAAATCTTTTATGAGTTGCTTAAATTTGTCAATTGACAAGACAGCATCAAGTCAATAAATACTAAGAATTATATTCAACTTTTATTTTCATCTCTCTAGACTATCTAGCGATAAGTAAAAGTATCGAAGAAATCGAGCCATCAACGAGGGTTCATTTGAAACTGCTAGTGCACATCAAATAAACTCTGTTATGTCATGATCAGACGTGTTTTTTTGTATACGATTGTAGGTTTCTTGCATCTCCGGAATGTGTTTTTGCTAGCTGAATAACAATCGTTTTGATAATATAGGAAAGCTGCGATGTATAATAAGTCGTAAATGTTCTCAAAAGGTTGACAATGTTTATTCGACATTAAAGAAATTGCTTACAAGGATTTTCCCATATTTCCGAAAATTTGAATGTTCGTGAAGATATCTACCGACAGAAACATGGCTATATTTCCCTGCATGAGTGATTATCTGCTCTGTCAATCTTAATAAATGATGTGTGTTGTGTATTTGAAACTCGAGTCTTATCACGACATGACGTGATGTTAAGATTCTGAAGTCATGCGGAATTGTGAAAGTCAGTGGGAGAGAGTAGACGCCCATTATTAGTGGAAAATGAATAGAAACGGTGCCTTGATTCTGTGTGCGAAGAATAATTTATTCGCAGCTCGTTAACTATCAGAATCTTAAAAGACGCGACCATGATTACTACTTCGGAAAAGATTACTTTGATCTTGTTTGAACAGAACGATTTCGCATTACCCTAGATTATTACATGGTATTACAGAGGGATGATCATGTCAAACCGTTTATTTGAACTCATGATAAAATAGTATACGGAGTAACGATAAGGAACAGGTAGATTGTGACCGTAATTCGACAGGGGAAAACATGTATGATTTGTCAGCAAAGCGACTGCTGTTTATCTATTTTTCGATGGTTCATTGTCGATGATCGCTATATCATATCGGACTTTTCTCTTACAGAAAACTCAATTTTATTCGATATTCTCTTCGTTGATTTCAACTGCAAGAGTATTTCCCGGTCGTCAATGTCACGAATCGGATAAGAAAACCTAATCCATATATGTTATTTTTGTCCATCAGGTCCATTTCCATGCATCCATCTTTCAGAATTCTTCTGCCGATTAGTTTCTTTCATGTGTACAAGGTTTCCTAATGCATCACTGTCAATCGTTTCTAATTAATCAAAAAGATAAGCACTGTTTGTGATTTCATTTACTGAAATGTAAATGAATCATATTATTTTCTTCTTTTTTGTCGAAACAAAAAACACTGATAGCATGAAAAAAGATTCAAAACGGTTTTGGTCGTCGGCGGGCCGTATACTTTGAATCTGGTCGTACTTCTCTAGAATGAAAATAGGAAAATTTGTCATTAATCCTCTTATTTCTTTTTCAAGCATTCATCATCCTACCTTCCTTTGTTTCTCCAACGATCTTTTTTCTCTAAAATCCACGTTCGACTCTTCTTCAATGATTTACCGCGAAGATCTTTGTATCGTTGCCTAGGAAACTCTTCGATTCTTGACTTTCATGAAAATTCCTGTTCTACATTACCGTTCTCTATCGAAACGTGCTTGTGTCGGAACATCCTCACTACCTTCTTCCCCAGTTAGCCCTTTCGGTAGTTGTTGAACTTGACCACCAGCAAACAAACACAAAAACATCCTTTAGACGACATTAAATATTAAAAGACAACTATTTTCGTTTATAAAATACTTTTTCGCTCGAGTACTGTTGGGATAGTCAACAACGAGACCTCCGGTAAAGCCAGCTTTCATTGCCTGTTGTGTGATCATATCAACCTAACGAACAGAACTATGAACGTCTTGGCACAATATGGAAAATAGACCTTACATGGGTAGGTGTTTCTGGATAGAACTGAAGTACTGCACGTGCTCCACGAGCCTGAATAAAAATCATGAAACAATACTCAAAATAGAAGTTTAACTTATAATTACTAAACAACTGTAGAGTGTTGAAAAGAATTTATATAATCTTTTCACGGGATTGTGACAACTTTTATCAGCTTGACATAACCATTGTAATGCTGAGATACTAAAATAACGAACATTTCGTGTTTCTCGATTTTGAACTCATTTGCCTGTTCCATACCTTATCGCACCATCGAACGATCCTGCACGGAATGGCATACCATAACCAATGTCGCCTAGGACGAGTTCACCTTCAACTTCTCGTTCTTGTGCTACATCTGCATAGAGAAAGTCAGAAATAACGAAATTGTCTAAAATACTTATGTGAATAAAATTCTAACCTAACATTGCAGTAGATATATCTAATCCAAACCATTGATGACCCAGTTCAGTTAGTACTTCTCCGCTTAAACCAGAACCACAGCTAAAGAAGAGGACTTTTAATCGAGATCAACAAATAATTAGGTAGTCGTACCCAATATCGAGTACTAAACAAGATTCTTCGTCGGGTAAATTGAGTAACTCAATAGCACGTTCGGATAATTTCGTTTGTACATCGATAATATGTGTACTAAAACGAAAAATGTTGTTTGTTTCCAATTTAAAATCGATTACAATCTACTTTTGCGAATATTTTCGGGCTTCTTCTTCGTTGTAAAACTAGAAATTTCGAAACAAACACGATACTTTTCTTTTTGATTATTCAAATTCGTCATACAATGTCCGGTGGACCTTGATGTTCGGGTCGTTTGGATGCCATTAATGAATTTGTGAACTGATCTGTATTATAATGAAAATCGACTTTTCGTTCGTTACTTCACGAGTGTATTTTATTGGCGAAGAGAAACAAACAATTTAGGGGTGAAAGCGACAGATGACACTGCATAACAATCTACGAAATCATATACGTTGCATAGAGATTTTCTTAAGTCTAGGTAAATCTGTACTCAGACAAAGGTTATGACATAGATGAGAATAATTCATTTGGAAAATTCATGATATTTTCTTGCTGAAACTAAGTGAACTCGAGTGCATTCTCTACGGGAAATGTCGCAAAGAAAATAATCATTTCTACAAAACGGAATGTTCGATCCGGTAGAATGCGCCTCGTCATTTACCCAATGTGTTTCTATCAAAAATGATCACTGTGGTCTCATCTAGAAAAACTGGACCCTCTAAATCAGATAAATCTGATCCATTGATCGAATTTGTTTTTATTATTATCATTACAACTATATACCAAAAAATGAGTTTGAGATACATAATTATCTACAGTACCTTCAGTGCACTGATATTGAATGAATAGATATTTCCCTTTCTTCAAGATCAAGTAGAGCTACTTTCTAAAATTGTTTCTTCTTTCTATTAATTAGTTTACGTTTGATAGTATTCATCGAAGTACTACTTAAAGAAAATTGTTTCGCTACCATTCTCTCCACTGACAAGCTAGAACATATAAGTACAGTGTGCTTGCAAAGAATCTGCAAGAACTAAACTTTAAGATATAATATTGAAAGAACTTAACAATGGGACTAAGTATAATCGAATGAGAATGTTTGTCTTTGAAATCTACTCTTGATATTTTTAGTGTATGTGCTGGCTCTTGTCGTCCTTTTTGCAATGACATTTAACAATGCTTTTTCAAATGCATCGCCATCCTCTTTAGACATTGACTCTTTGGTAAATGTTGTCGATTCGAGGATGATACGTCGGGAAGAATACGATCCATATGGTTTCAATTCCATTTTGAGTCGATATTACAAACGTTCAAGACTCGCTGATGCTACAGTTCCCGATGGCCATTATTCTCCCGATGAACTTAGCTTCTTCGAATAAATCTCCGATGAAAAGTTTTCTCTTCTCATCAATAAGAATCGTTTTAAATAAAAAAAAAACAAACTCAGCAAAACATTTTCAATCATAGTTTTCCTTCTCAAATAAGAGATTTCGCACTAATAGCTGACAAATACCGCAGATGGAAAATCGATAGTAATATACATCAATTCGTTTTCTTCTTTGTATGGACATAGACATTACTGTCAAAATTTTTCCAAGCAAAGGGCCATGTGGTGGAAGAAGAAAGCAAGATTTTATGAGTACGTTTATTTGACCCGTTGACTTTCTACGAAGCAGTTTTCACTTGTGTCAATTAGCAGTTTCATTTCGAAAGAAAACGGAGCGATAGATTCTTGACATTTGAAAAGATGTGCACTTTGAAATTCTTAACCCAAAGATAAAATTATACTGATCGGTTCATTTTTCACTATTATATAATAGATTGATGGTGCGAATGAATAGTTTATATGTGAAGTATTCGAAACAAATCACGACACATGCTTCACTCAGTTGTTTCGCATCCTTGCCATAACTAATAACGAGAAAAAAGAGGTGTACAACTCATCGACACAACCATAAAACGACCGACGTCACTCGATCGCCCATGCACACACGCGCGAGTCAATCAATTCATTAAAAATCACACGGCACAATGATACCAACAGAGATCGATTTTCATCGAGAGTGACGAAACAGAAAAGGAATACATTTTTAACCAATCAATTTTTAAGGTCAACACTGATTGTCATTAGAATAGACAACGCATATGTTTGCTCATTTGTTTGATGAGCAATCGGTAGATAACACAAAAGATGGCACAAGAAAACAAGTCATTAGGATTGGACAAGGGTCAATGCGATGGGAATACAAACGTCAGGTTGTCTTACCCCCGTAAGCGTTGACAAACATACTTCAATTAATCTCTCTTCTATGTATACAAATAAAACTTGACGTACATATCCATCGTTTATTCTTGTCAACTATCCTCATCGATAGTATGGGAAAAATTAGAAGAGTGCAGATTGCAAATTTTTCAATGTATATATATTTATAAGTAAAGAGAGAAGACAAAAACGAGAGAAAGAGAAAAGACAACAATACAAGCGCGAAAAAAGGAAAAAAAAGAGAACTTGGAAATGTAAATGGAAAGAATAGTTTGATTTAAATTTGGAGTTTCATTTCTTCTAGTTTTGCTTTTCTAAGAGTCTATGATACAAGTTCTTCATCTACTCTTTCGTCTTCTGGTTGATCGTCGATCGATGAAGACATGTTCGATGAAATATTATCATCTTCATCATCTAGATATAAATTAACTTGTGATTGATGTTTACCATCAGATATAATTGGACCAGTTGTATGATAACGATGAGACATTGCATTTGGTCTTGGTAAATGTAATTTCGGATTTGGATTAGCTGAATGGCGATTTCGTGAACGACGCGAGGAGAACATCATCGTACAGCCAGGCGTGGTGCAACGATGCATTTCGCGTAGATGTACAGCCGAGAAATGGATTTTGAGCGCACCTTTGTCACAGAATGTTTTCATACAAACATTACATTGAACGCGCTTTTTTCCATGTGGACTGATCAAAATACGTTGTTCACTTAGTGAAAGACGCTTACGCGCTGCTGCTGTTGTTGTCGATGAGTGATTTGAATTGTTGTTAATATTGTTGTTATTGTTTGTTAAACTACTTGTTGATGACAAAGAACTATCGGATATTCGTGCAATTGATTCGGTTGATGCTGGTAATTCTGATGGTGAACGCGATGTTGTTGAAAGATTTAATGGTGAACAAAGGCGTTTACGTTTGTTGGAACTTTTTCTTTCAATTACATTGTTGTTTATTTCAGGTAAATCGTAATGTTTACCGTTGATTTCTTCGTTTGCTGATGAAACTGAAAGAGAAGGAAGACTCGATGCAGCTGCAGCAGCAGCGGCGGCGGCAGCGGCAGCAGCTGCTGTTGGTAAAAGATTATTTCCAATGCGACGAAAATCATAATTCATCATCAGAGGATTCGAGAGTTGTGCCATTAGAAGATTCATCATTTGTAAATCTGTTGAAGGCCATGGTGATGGAAATGGAAATGGTCCAGGTGGACGAAGTAAAAGATTTGGTGGTGTAGCCGATGATATTGTTGGTGGTGGCAGAGGTAGCAGCGAAGGAGCAGCTGAAAGAGCTGCTGATGGAACACGCATTGGTTTTGATTCTGTTGCTGAAGGTGACGGTGAACGACCATTCGATGATGGACAATGCGGAGAGCTACGCTGTTGTTGTTGTTGTTGGGCTACTTGGAGAAAGTATTGGGCAAGTAAACGAGTTGATTCAAAACGGAGAAATTGGGGTAATAAATATTGATCTTCTTCATCGGACGATGGCATTATTAAATTGAAATTTGACGAAGAATTATTGAAACTCTAGATAGAAAGAAGAAGAAATAACAACGATAATTAACATTGAATTGATAATTTTAATCGAGAGAAGAAAATATCGAAGTTACATAGTCGACACTTGACACATTTGTGATCAAACCTTACGTTGTTCTATTGAAGGTGTCGGTAGTCAAATAGAACAGCTCATCGACAAGTATATAATAAATACGGTGCGTACAAAGATCAATCGATTGCATGACATTCGATGTCGGGTATCCTTCATGATTACACTTATCGCATTCTGGTTTCTATCATAAAAAGACGATGCAATTTCAAAAATGACAAATCCCAGAGAAAAAAAGAATGACGACTCTAAACCATCATTCTGATGAGATTTTTTGTTCTAACCTCTAAAAGTACTACTTGAAATGGTCACAAGTTCAAGGGTGAATGTCGATTGATATGGCACATATTGAAGGTCCAGAGAAGAAGAAGAAGAAATTATCCGGTTCATTGACAAATAATTCTCTCGATCGCGAGATTGTTCGTCAATGGACAAAGAAGAAAAAGAAAACTAAGGATCATATTTCATCTCTTCGTAATTGAGTTCACATTAGTCAAAGCATAAGAGCTAGAGAGAGTGAAGATTGATTTCTTTCGGTCAATATAGAAACAAAAAAAAGCTGGTGTTCATTCTGGTACAACGTGTCTGGACACAGATAGAAATGTAGAAAATTTTCATTGATCAATAATTCAAATCATACATACATGCTCTCTATAGGATTTTTCATAGTCGTCAATAGACCATTTTAATGATTTTAAAATATTATCTCGTTCGGCTTGAGTTAATGTATCTAATATATGGTCAAGTAAAATTTTAATGCGTGGAGAAATAACCGTTGTACCATATAAACAAAGTGTGCATAATTCATAGATATGTTCAGCAGTTAAATGTTTAATAACATCATCAGTATCTAATTCGTTCAGATTGACAACTAGATGAGGAAAAAAGACACACAACTTAGGTTAGGAGGTCTTCCGATGTGAACAAACTTACCATGGTTGACAAAACTATGTTTACATTCGTCACACGAACGTACTGATAGGTTACAACTATTCCCCGGAAAGAACTGTTCACATTGACAATCAGCAATGTTACACTTTAATACAGTCTAAACGAAATTGAAAAGAAAAATGATATTTTAGATTGTAAATACGAATGTTCGATCAGCTCTCATTTCTCTTACTACCTTCATTCTTCAATGTATCTGTGTGTGCGACGAACCAATGTGACAGTCACAAACATACATGCACGCACGACAACTTTTTTTCTACTTTTTTTTCTTCGCTTGCTCGTCTTCTTTCTCGTGCTCTCTATCTCCCTTCCTTTTTCAGTGCTATTTCGGTTAAGGCGACGAATGACAATGCAGCATCGAGCTATTTCGATTGGTCGCACATATTCGACACTCACACTTTTTTCTTTTACAATTCTCCTTTTCTCTCGTTCTTATTCTCGCGTCTTACATCGCTTATTTCGTCGTCCTATTCTTCTTCGTTTCTTCTTTTTTTTCGTGCATACAGACATCGTGCTTATCAGTGGAATTTTCGTACGGCTGCTGATGCTTCTGGTGATGACATAAACACACACGCACACATTGTGCTTTTCATCACATCGGGGTTTCTCTTTGATAGAAATTTGAGATGTGCACACATCTATACGATCGAACAGATACACAATTTCGTTTGATGAGCAAAAACATTAACTTGAAATTAGCAAAAGACAAAAGAAGAGGCAAATGATGTCATTTCAAACAAGCGAATTGATTGTTGTAAAAAGACAATAAGAAAAGAAGAAAAACATGAGAGGCGAAACCAACGAAGAAGAGAAGAAGACACAGCAGGTCTTATCAATCGAAACTACACTTGTGCCTCATTCGTCATTCACTTTCTTCTTTTCTCTTTTTTCCTTAATCGAAAACAGACATAAGAAACTATTTGAAAAATACACATGCATGCATACACAGGTGCTTGTCCCATCACACATAGAAGAGAACAATGTCATCGATTGTAAAAATTAGAAAATGTCCATGGTGATTGATCACAACGACCTCATCTGTATGTGTGTATTTGAATGCATGTCTATAGCATCGACATGCGAAAACATGTGTCGGCGATTAGAACAACAATACGAGAGAAAAATAATGAACTACTAGTGCGAAAGAGAAAGACAGAAAGACCAACGGGTGGTCACGGATGACACTAGGGTTCTAATGAGACAGACAGTTAGATCGGTTGCTCTTCTTCGTTTTCTTATATCTGCACTTGTATGTTGTGCTGCATACGCTCAATTGCTTGTTCTGACCCTCAATCATGTTCTTTTCCTTGTGTGCCATGATTTTTTGCCTTCTTCTCTCCTTCGTCTTTTTTTGTGTCGATGTCTACGCGAATCTGTGTGCATGTGTATGTACGTGCTTGTTCTACGTAAAAATGAATTTAGTGATAAGCACGTCAAAAATGACAAATTGCTATGATGGGCTTCGTTCTCAATATGATGCTGATGACGAGAAAAGAAAAGCTACTCTCGCTTGTTGTCGTCGTTGATCGTCATCGTTCTTCCATAAACAACTTCCGATTCATGTCACTTTTCATCTGTATGCGTTAGGATAATGTCGACAAACGATTTTCAACGATGTCGTTCTCTTGACAAGGTGCTTGTTTGATTTATCACCTTCTTCGTACGATTTTCTATGTGTATATTTATCTATATATGTCATTTTGTCGCACACAAATCTTATTAGTCGATTCTGTCACCCAATGGGACAAATGTCATCTGTCTCTTTTCTACTAAAGAACGAATGAAAGCGTGAGAAAATGTGAAACGAAGAGAAAACAAAGCAGCAAGGAAGGAAAGTAAAGAAATTTAAAACTATCTTACCGTTGTTTTATTTTTCTTTATCATATAACCAACCATTGTCTTGTCTTTTCTAACTCACGAAATAATTATTGTAGTATGTTGTTCTATCTCTTTGTCTCTGATTGACCTATGGTCAACTACTGTAAATGTGAACGAGAGAGACACAGAGAAGAAGAGAGAGACGAAGAGAGAAAGGGGAAAGAAGAAAAAGGTGTTCTGTTGTTGTTGTACATCATCGACGCGTGATTAGCAGTGACAGTCGTCTTCTCTCTCTCTTGTGTTTTGTTTTTGTTGCTCGGGCATCGGTCGCCCGCCGCCAGAATGTTCACAATCCCTCTTGTTCTCTCTCTCTCTCTCGCCTCTTCGATAGCATCTTCAAATAATTGTTCTTGAAAAGGAAGACAAGGGATGATCGCTATCTATCTGTTCTCGCTTGCTCGAGGATGTCTTCATCTTTTCTTTCTTTTTCTGTTCATTGCTGTAAATGCTCATCGCAGCAGAAAGCGTCCGATGTTTGACCTATATCTTGGTCGTCCCATCACATCGGACATCCC
>CAJNOJ010000169.1:101274-196520 GCA_905250025.1 Adineta ricciae | reverse complement strand
TGCTCATCATCCGCCAGGGCAAAAACAATAGATAGAGATAGGGACGGTCAGAGCAACGAGAATGGGACGATGGCCAAACAGCAGAACGTCTCCCTGATTGATATTGTCGGGATGTCCGATGTGATGGGACGACCAAGATATAGGTCAAACATCGGACGCTTTCTGCTGCGATGGATACTCGATATGAGTACAGATACATCTATATGTATATATACAGAGTAGCGAGAAAAACCTGGAGATGACGATCAATTAGACACATTGTTTGAACAAACAAACCAGTCAATCTATTCCTCTCAACTAGATGAACTGACACAAAACATTTGACATGGAAAAATAATCTATCGAACTGAAGATGTTTTCTTTTGGTGAAGACGAAGAGGCATGAATGATCTTCATTCTTTTCCTAACTACTATCTGGTGTTTATAAAAATGAAGCGAAAGAGAGAGAGAGAGAGTACTCGCAGATGAATGTGTCATCTCATGAGTGTTGATCGGAAATTAAATCGCAATCATTGCGTGCGACATTCGCCGGACGAACATAGAGTGTTGTGGATGTGTATTGTCAATTCCTTGGAGACACTGATCATATTGATGCCATATTGTAGTTCATTGTCGAAGAGGAGTATAGGAACTTGTCAAACATGAACGATGTATGCTATCGGCAAAAGAGCGACTCTCACGGGGTGTGATTGCGCGAGCGAGACATAAGTCACATTTGGCACGACAAAACGAAATCACCTAATCGATCAGAACTCCCGAATGGATGCTGGATGTAGATGATGATGATCAATCTTATAAATGAGAAGATTTGTTTTGCCTTTGAACAACAGATTTCTTTCTCATTTTAGTTGATTATATAATTGTACTGAATTTTCCTTTTTATACTTTAAATAAAATATCATTCAAGAGATAGGAAGAGAGAGTGTGTGCGTGTGTGTGAGTCGAATTGATATGGTTAGTCAATGTTTTGCAAATGTTCATTAAACTCGCAAGTGTTTGATAGACGTTGGTACTACGAAGATATAAGCTGTCAACTCTTGTTATCACTTGATAACGAGGCGTGAAAGAATAGCTTGTGTATCTCAAGAATAAAAGCGCATCATCACATTAAGTTTTGATCATCGACGACATTGATGACTGATCTTAATCAGTAAATAAGAGGAAAGAAATATTTGACTAACAACATATCTCAAAAATCGATCAGAATCAAAAGCTCACCAGTGAATCTCGAACCATCGTGTAGATCATCTTTTGCGAAGAGCAAATTCCTCATTTCTTTTCTTAGAAACATACTTTGCATAAAGCTTCTTACTTAATTCAGCTCTGACATGAATATTTTAGTGACGATAATACACAGCCATTGGCTCTCTCTACGACATGTACTCGATTTGTTACAGATGATTATCTTGTATCTCTCTAAAAGTATACTTCATACACTCATCGACATTCCAAAACTATCTTTATATTGATTTTAATCATATCTTTTTTATATACAACATTACAATCGTGTACATGTGACAGATGAAACACCATGAACAAACATAGATGGTGGTAAATCTTTCGATAGCATGTCTAAAACGTGCATATAACGTTGTGAAAGTCTTCTGTCACGCGGCGGTCGTGGTAAATACAAATAGAGACACGATGTATTATCGCTTTGTTGTCGAATGAGTTCATTAATACCTCGAATGTAATCATCGTTCACGTCAACAAATGAATCGGACGCTACTGCTGTTGTTGATTGTTGTCCAGTAGAGTTTGTTGTTACGCTAGCAACAAGTTCTGATGTATAATTGTGTAAAAGACTAGTAACGTTCTCCCAAGAAATCATTCGGGTTTGTGCTTTGATACGAAGTTGTTTTAACAACTCATCAAGGTAATAATGTGCATGAAGCGCATTCTCATTGACCGCATCTATACAAAGAAAAACTCGTAAGATTGCATGCGTTTTCCACGGTTTAACCATAGAAAGTATAGTTGCTAATTGAAACATGTAGAGACATGTAATATCAAATTGTGTTGATGTTTTGGGAAAGATGAAATTAACCTAGACGGAGTGAAGTGAACTGGTTTTAAGATAGTAGAAGAAACTGACTTACTGGCCAAATATCGATGAAAGATTTTCGTTCGTTTGATTCAAGATTATCCTTTTGTAGATGAATAAAGTTTCGTGCCAAGCAAACACTTTTATTCAGATGAAGTGCATCTTTAATGATTTGAACGTATGTCAGAATATCCAATTGTTTTTCTTCATCTTCTTCTCGTAATTCTTAGTCATAGGAAAGTAAAGGTTATACTTTGCATGAAGTGAAAGGAAGTGTGTTATACTTGCAAACTGCAATGTCGAATGGATGTCCGAAGTAGAACTGGATTCCGAGTTCTGATAAATATTTGAACTCGTCGATCGTTGTCGTTGAAATACCGAGAGATTTGCTGTCAGCCATCGTCGTTTCGCAAATGAGCGGCTGTGTAATTTATCTTCCGGCACGGTCTCATCATAAAAACCAAGAATAACTGTGTTCGGTCGTAGTCCACCTAAAATACATATTCTTTTAAAGTGCTATTCTTCTCAGTTTAGCACAATACCTAAACCTGACAATCTCATCAGATGCATTACCCCATCACGAATACTTGCTGCCGCTGTCATATCGACAAATGCTTTGAACTTCATCTGTTTTATTAATGATATCCAATGTGGATACTCTCGTGAACAGGAATCATCGATATCGTCATCTGTAGACGTCTTCTTAACATGACCCAAGATAAACAGTCCGCCTTTTTTCATATCGTTCACACAATCAATCAGATTAATCGCTGAGCGTGGATTCGAAACAAGTAACAAGATTTGCGGACGCCAAAACTTCACATGTTCTTTGCGTGGATCAAGTAAGAGAAGATACTTTCGTACTTGATGGAAAATTAATGCCTGAGATATGGAGCCCCATGATGCTTCAGGAAAATCTCTTAAATGTAGGATCGCTATTAAACCTGTGAGAATTCCAATGGCAATTGAAGCTAATGTTGTTGAGACGATAAAACACATGATAATCGATCCTATGGCACCAATGACTGCTGTATGCCATGAGAAGTATTTGAATGTCGGTCGAAAATTGGGCGTCGATGCTAAATCGAGTGCCAGACATGCGAGATTAACAGCAAAATAAGCGAGAAGGAAGAAAATGGTTACGATACGAGCTATTTTATTCAGAGAACCGATCAATAATGTTAACTAAACGAATAAATAGAAAATCTATTTTCTATTCAAGTCAAGTATGACTTACTTCGACAAGAACAAAAGTAACGAGCACAGCAGCGACTGGATTTCCATAGCGAGTAGTTCCTCTCTTGAGCCAGTGTAATAATGGTCCTAAATAGGAACGAAGACCCTGAATTATGTTTTATAATAGAAAGATATATTCACCGAAGATTTCATCGATTGCCAACGCTTGTAATATTCGCGATGCACCGATTATTCCTGATAGACATGCTGAAAATACAGCAAATACAATACCGATGATTACAAAAGGTTGCCAGATATTAATTTCTTGTAAGAATAAATAATTGTTCAATAAAGTATATCTAAAATGTTGGCCAATAACAAACGAAATCTGATAGACATATGTCATCTTTCAACAAACCGATCTGTTGTTGCAGCGATAAGTAGAGTTTCAATAATATAAATAACAAATACATAGAGAGTGGCAGAAATTGAACCAGTTGGAATACTTCGACTTGGATTATTCAATCCACCTAGAAATACACAAATATAGACACTATTTTGTAAAAAAAGATCATCGTTCATGATAAAAACTCAATTAAAAAAAAGGCCTAGGTTTAGGATTTCACTTACCCCATTCGACTCTATTTGCTCCGGATAACAATCCAATAATACTTGAAAAGAGGACACCAAACACACTGACAAAATTCGTTGTATCTCCCGTCGTATAATCAATCGTATAATTAGCATAAAGATTACCGGTCCATGTAGACGAATTAAAACTTGTATAATGTCCATATAAGTGATCAGTTTTATTAAAAATCTGTTCTTCATTTTGATATGCATAGATGTTCACTTTAGGTATGAGGACAAGATGTGGACCACGAATAAAGAATGAAATCACAATCATAAGATAGACAAAACTAACGAGAATAAATATCGAAAATGCAGCCATTGAATACAACGATGAACCAAGTAGACATGTTAACAGACTTAGACAATTAATTATAGTTCCATACAGAAATCTCCACCAACGTGTACTATAGAAAATATTGGCTTTACCTATATACAAAAGCTAGTTTATTTCGTCTGATGCGATAATATTTGTCTTCTTACTTCCAGGACCAAAACTATCGACTAATGCTTCGACAAGTGCAGCAACACTTTGTCCATTGCCAATGACTTGTGCAGAAAAGAATAGTACACCAATAGCTCCACCAAATTCTGGTCCCAATGCACGTGATATCATATGATAAACTCCGCCACTTTCAATAGCTCCATTTGTTGACAATGAACAAATACTTAGTAGAGTACAAAAAAGAATAACAAAACAAAGACTCAACTGGAGTAATGTTTGAAAAACACCTGCATGAGCTAGAACAAAACCAATACGCATAAAGATTGAAATTGCTAACATCGATAAAGCAATTGGACAGAAAACACCAGGAATAGTTCGTAGTGTACGTTTAGAACTATTGGATAAGATCTCTGGATGACTCTGATTTGAATTGATGACAGTTGTTGATTGAGAGATTGAATTCTCATGGTCGTGTAAAGTATGTAAAGATGTTTCTAAGTTTGTTTGACGATCCGTAGGTAGATTAAAACGGTAATAGGAAGAAAAATGATTATTTGATATTGAAAAGCTTTCTTGTCCATTAGAATTTATGTTCGTATTCGTGGATGAGGAGAACGCACGCTGGATCCGTGTTCTTAGATGGCCGAAAGCATTCATCTAAAGAATTTGACTGAAGTACGATGAAGGAAAGATAGATACAACAAGGTGTTGTGGAAGATAAAATTTTGATAATCATTTCGTTCTGTCTTCAAGCTTTCTTTGAGTAAATCGGCTGGTTGAAGTGAAAGGTCATAGTTGCTTCGTTTTTACATGTTATCTCACGAACTTTGTAATAGATGTCACTGATTAGAATGCGAAGTTTATTTCGAACAAAACCGAAAGATTCGACTCTGAATCATTTCATTTTAGTCTTTAAAGTCAATTACAAAAGTCTGTTTATGAACACTGATTAGTAATTCATCGTAGCACAAATTATAACATATTCAAGGTATTATCATGTAATCAGTATACTATTCTATAAATAGCAATCGAAGAAGTATCATGAAGCGAACAAAAGACAAGCGCATGTATCGTGCTCTATACTCGTCCTTCAGATAACTATATGTGTGTTTGTAGCTACGTGCTAAGGCTCGAACTAATTGCGTTGTTGTGCCGACTTGCATGTAAACTATTTCGTAGATGCTTTATGCAGCGTGCGATGTTTAAGATTTCACATGGAGACAGTATACGAATGACAAGATTCTTGTAATTTTACATTGAATTTCAACGGGTCGAACCATGCTGATATCGTTGGAATGTACTAAAATGTGAAACGATCAACATGGGTACAAAGTACATTCCCTAGCATGTGCACACTAAAACCTTTAATCTAATACTGAAGAATAGGTTAAATTTGTTGAAATAGCATCGAGGCTTGATGAATCTGTGTGGAGTTACATACCTTGGGCAATACGTTTCACCACATAGTCCACCCTTTGGTTTTATTCTGTCTGTTCGGCTTAAATAATCTTGATAATAGTCGTTAGTTTAATTATATTCTTACCCGTCAAAATGTGAAAAGTCTTTCATTTGTATGCTTTTTTGTCTTCAAAAGGCAAACGCAGGCAAATCTAGAGAGATTCTGCGCTTCGAGAAATTGTCTGTAAGAAGAAAATGACGCAATACTCTTTCTGGATAAACTCGTTTAATTATGAAATCATATTTTTCACTCGCTTCTATAAAATGTATATATGCTAAAGATTAAAAGCTACATATCACAAGAAAAACTTTAGAAAAAGAAAACAATGTCTATTTCTCATTCATTGTAGTGACGACGACTGAAGAATTCGTCAGAGGTGAAGCTGAAGTATTAGCACTTGAATTATCAAGTAACTGCTTTTCCTGTTCTGTTTTAATGTCACTACCATTGTTCAGATCTACGCTACTTCGTCGACGAAAGTGCATAGTTTGCGACAGGGAGGTGCTTGTGCCAGGCATAATAGCAGGTGAAGTTTCACAACATTGCAAAGGACTACAAGTGGCGTTGTCCGCTGAACACTGATAACGACAATCAAGTTGGTCAATTTCTTCCGCACTCTAAGAACGAAAATGAAGTTTAAACATTAACTTGGAAGACAAGCAAACCAATGCAAATTCAGGTTGAATAGTCACATGGTCGATATGATGCGTTTGAAAGATAAAAGAAATCGTTTTATATTTAGTTAGAATGCTCTCTGTAGTATTAAACACTACATGCACAGTAGCCAATGTTTTCTGAGGTGTTAAACGCCATATATGCAGTTCGTGAAGTCTTACAACGCCTGGAACCTACATTGAGAAAAACAAACAAACCAGAAGAATACTTTCTAGAATAAAAGAGACATCTTACAGAAGACATAACTCTTGATTCAATGTCGTCGGAATTCACGTCATACGGTTTTGCTTGCAAAACAAGATGAACAACTTCCCGTACTGATTAAGAGATGAAAATTTGCTCATGATAAAAACATGTGTAATACTTACTCGGAATAATAAGCATCATCAAGTAATAAGAAAATAGAAGAGAACCCATGAAAGGATCGACTGCACGGCGGTAAGTAATTTCTTCAGAAGTTTTGTGAGGTAGAATGAACAGGAGTATGCCACATGTTAAGAGAGCCAAAGGCCCAAGCAGCATACTTAATATTTGAAGAAATGAGTGTTGAATAGGTAATGTATCGGTAATGAGCACTGAAAGAAAGGAAGAAATGAAAATTTTCAATATGAATCAATGCCTATAACGATGCGATATACATGAGTCGGACATGTTCTTTGGTATTGGTTCTGTATTACTTGGTCGTCGTTGTTTTAATTGTTGTTTAAATTGTTTTGAACGTTGCATAATTGTAACTAGACAATACATCTAAAATTCTCCTCACTGAAAACTAGTTTCTCACATACAAAGTAATACGACAGCTAAGATACAATTTGATATCATTGAATATACTCCGACGCCGAGAATGAATTCAGGTCGATCATAAAGACTGTGTACATGTTCTAATAATAATAATTACAAACAAGTTTTTATTCAATTCTATTTCACCAAGAAAAACATACCATGTCCATGTGCAGTGAGTATTTTTGAACTGTTCGTTTCTCTCTTTGGTATGACAAAGAAAACATCATAAAGGTGTTTGATGCTTTCGAGGAAGATAGAGATAGACAATGAAAGGAAACTAACAAAAGCAACTAATTCACCGACAACACCAACTAATTTAATCAAGACAAAGAGATATACAATTGTTAAAATAACAAAAAGAAAATGTACCTCGAGCTAGTCCATACGTAAGTCGTGGGGTATATGTAAACTGAATCTAAAAACACAATCACATGTTCTTCGAAAGTTGACTCAAACAATAATATTTACTCGTTGTGAGACGATTCGAACTGTACATAAAATGACTTGGCATAAATGATAATAACCATTCAGTACCATAACGACTGTATTAACCAATAGAAAAAAAGATACGTTTAATTTCCATATCGTTTCTAACATAGAAAAGTCGAGTACGTACTGCTGTGACAAAGATGATATCCAATAATTTCCAAAAAGAATAGAATCACATAATTGATTAACAACGCAACCGATAAAATCATTGTTGAAATTGTTTCTCGACAATCGTCTTGATCAAAGTATAAATCTATTACTCACCACAATTTATAGCTAACCTCTAGACGTCTTTCTTTCTTGCATATGACTATCGATATGGCCTCTCTATGTATTTGATAATAATATAGACCACGTTTTTTTCTCCTTTCTTGTTTTTTTCTCCGTTGCTTTATTGCTATTCTTTTTTTTTTCTTTCTGTTCTGTTTAGTTCTTCGTTGCCAGCTTATATTTGTCTATATACAATCTTTTATCATTTCTTACATCGGTCATGTCAGCTCTACTGTTTGCATGAAACATTCTCATTATGTAAGAATCCGAAGAGCATCACAAGAATAAAGTAAGAGGATCATTGGCCCAGGCAAGTATATTCGATAATTGTATCTCTCTTCTCTCTTTTTTCAAAGTACAATATCTCGAATATGCACGGAAAACACTATCAATAACAAATAACAAAAAAAAAAGGACAGTAATAGAAAAAACATACATATAGAGAAAGAGAAAAAAAAAGGAGCGCAAGAAAAATTGATCACACGGCACATGACAAAGCCCCAGCGTCAGCAGAGCGGATCACCGGTACAGCGCAACAAGAAAAAGAAAAAGAAAAAACGAACACAAACAATTCAACCATTGAACAGAGATATAGACGAACATGAAATGCATCTCAAACACAAAGGAAAAGAAAACAAACAAACCAGAGATGCATAACTTTTTTTTTCAAATAACAGTAGAAGAAAACCAATCAGGAGACACTAGCATTACGCATGAGAGGTTTATGCGCGAGTGCCTCAGTTAACGGTTGTTGACTGTTTATACCCGTGTGTGCTTTCGTCCAACATTTGTCACAGAAATACTTCCAACAGGCGAGTGAACGACAGAAATATTTGCCTAATTGAGTACATGATTGACCGTTCGCTCCGCTGCAAGTTTGAGCATCAACCAAATAGGGATCAAGTTGAATCTAAGAGAGATAAAAGTCAAATGGAAATTTGAGAATATCAGATTTCATCTTCTCCTTCCATAGAGTTAAAACTCAATTCACTTACTACTTTAGAGAATCGCTCACAATCAATAAACACATAGTTTGCCTAGAATCAGAGAAAGAGAACTGTTGAATAATCAGGTTTTTTTGCGTAGCATCCGCTTACCGTCATAGCACTAAAATAGCTATGGATACTCGTAAAGATCACCCGGCCCGAGCCTATGTAGACATTCGAATCAATTTTTAATGCAAGGCAAATAGGAGTGAAAAAGATGATTACCAATCGGATATTTATTTCGATCAGTGTCAATAGCCGCAAAATCAACTTCACCAAATAGTTTCGAAAAAATTCGAGCAAGTGCATATGCGGTCATCATACCTGAAATGAGAACTTTCTTTTTAGTTTACATTGACGCATACGCAATGGATTACCATGCAAAGCTCCAACAAAGACAGTCGTCTTATATGGATCGTCTTTGAGTAGGTCACACATAGCTGCATCATGTCGATTCGATGACATCCATTGTGCATCTTCCGTCTGTAAAGAAAGAATGACTAGGATTGCTTGCCGTCAAAGTCTATCGAAATACTTACAAACCATGGAATGAGTTGGATCTAGAATGGAAAATGTTTATCTTAATGATAATTCTTGCTCTTTACTGAGTGAACTTACACTTTTACGTTTCGAAGCTGATCGTTGACTATTAAGATTAAGATAATATTCACAACGACCATCCGAATTACGTTGTGGTTGTTGACAACAAGCTAAAAGTAATTCATGTACAGACGATTCTTTATCAAATATTGCATAAGCATAACCGGATTTGCCTAAACAGAAAGATTCAACGTACGAATATATGAGATATTGCAGAAGAATCTACCGTGATTAGTTCGACGACGAGTACGATTATTTTCAGCTGGCCATTCGATACGAACAGAGCCGAATTGACTAAGACGAGTAGCTAACTCACCTAATGAAATCAAAAACGCATTTACACATGAGAAAAAGCACACGAAAATTCGTCACTTACGTTCATTAAGATCATGCGGAATGCCACCGAGAAATATTTTATTCGAAAGTGAAGGAGGATTAATTGAGTAAGCACGTGGTTTAACAGGTAACGGCGCACACCAACACATATTCTGACTGACTTTTCCAAAATGACCTAAACATGTCGATGAAAGAGAAACTATGTCTACAGACTGGGAGGTCTTACGGGTAGCTTGACGACGTTCATTTGCCGCCGCTATTTTCAATCGATTATCATCGTTATCAATTGTAATACATTGCTGAAAAGAAAAAATTCGTTCGATCATATCAGTTGAAAAATCGGAAATAACAAACCATTTGTTCGATTAATGATGTTGGAGGTGGGAGATTCTGATGTCTTTCTTGTAAATATCGATCTTCTTCGTACTGATCATCATCAGCAGCATATCGTGCGGTAAAATCTTTACTCATTAAAAATTGAAGTAATTTTTCATCCGAACACATACTAAACAAACGGAACTTCTCGTTTCTACACGAAAGATTCGGGTAATTTCGTACTTGACAAGAGGAGTTGGTGTAAAATTCATGTGTGGCATGGACCATTGCGGTAAATTATTTGTTCCATTCATCATTAGCATTGATCGTTGTTGATGATGTTCATAATCTGTCGAATTCGGTAAAGTATCATCGAGTAAATTACCTAATGCTAGAGATGTATTAAAGGGACGATCAATTGATGGATAATTCCCTCCCATGGTAAAAGCCTAATGAAGAACATAATAGGAAAATTTCATCATAAAAAGTAATCCTGTGCTTACATTTTCTTTTGAGATCATTGTAGTTGTTAGTTTACACACTCACACACACACACAAATAGGTTAAAAGTTAAAAGAAAAGGAGAAAGATCGACTACTAATCACGTCGTCGACAAGCAGTGCTAAATAAATAGTGAGACAAGAGAGAGAGAAAGATATGGACACGTTTTCTCTCGTCCATTTCGTAGCTGATATTCTGACTGGACAGACATTAATAACGAAAAAGAGAGTATAGTAGACACTACTACTGTACATTGTTGCACCGTCTGCATATGCAGAGTCGTCTATTATCATGATAGACAAACCCTGGATTTGCAACAGAACGGAAAAAGAAAATGGTAGAATAGTACGGGACGAAGTACTAGACAGCCGACGAGAAAAATTGATTCGAAAAAGAATGGGAAATGCGCATGAGAAAAAAAAGATTTTATATCGTCTGATTAATCTGTATATTGAATTACCAATCACGTGTTTCAGCCAGGGAAACATTGGAAAACAGATGGTTATTCTGGTTCAAAATAGAAATTTTATGTTCGAAAAAAACCTCTTATTTCCAGTTGTACTGAAAGCACAGCCTTTCCATATTGTAAATACGCGTAAACATATATTTCTGGATGTGTCTATAGAAGTACATCAGTATATGATGTTTTTGCACTTGTTATTCAAGTATTGACCGATCAAGGATAAATAAACAGAATTTGAGCTGTGATATCAAGAAATATAAATCCATGTAGTTTCAGATGTGGTTCATATTCTTCACATTCAACTTTGCTTCGGATAAGAATCAGACCGAGAATTTGTATCTTCTCTCATAGTGAAATTTTATTCATTCAATCGTAATTACGTCTAAAAACTACCATCCCAACTTTCATTTCAAAAGTAAATATAGAGTTATCTTGTTTGATTCGGCTTCGTTTTGGAAAATAAGGATAAAATTGCATCTGCAGCAAGAAATGGTGTTATGAGCCCACGAATAACGCGCTGTTCGTACGAATGTATAGCTGATTGAATTTCCTCGTCGGCTAAGAACTGATCTAGCATTCGATCTTTGACGTTGTTCCACATCCATTTCCGAAGTTGATTAGCACGTTTATCCATAAATTCGCCGGAATCTTTCATCGCATTTTCGAAAGCAAACATTTGCGACCAAGCTTTATCGATGCCTTCATTTGTACGAGAAGAGACGGATAAAACCTTTTGGAAATAATCATAATAGGATCGAAAACGCGATGGAGATGCTTACTTTCGGTGTCCAATTGCTGGATCGGCGTCGCATCAGTCGAAGAGCACTAGACCATTCCGTTTTCAAACGACGAACTTCCTGCATCAGTTCCCCATCCGCCTTTGTGATTATGATCAGATCAACTAGTTCCATAATTCCCTTTTTCATGCCTAAACACACTTAAAGTGCAAACAAAACATATAACATTGAGTTTACCTTGCAGCTCGTCACCCGAGCCAGGTGGTAGTAAGACACAAAACATATCTACCATGTCCACGACAGCAAATTCAGATTGGCCAACGCCTACAAGAAAGAGAATTTTTCTGTAAACAGGAAAGTAAAGCCGAAGTTTTCAATCTTACCGACAGTTTCTACAAGAATACTGTTATAACCCGCAGCTTCACACAGAACGATCGCATCGTTAGTTGTACGAGTTACACCACCTAATGTACCAGCAGATGGTGATGTTCGAATATATGCATTGGGTTCGCGTGACAATTCCAACATTCGTGTTTTATCACCAAGGATCGATCCTAAATTTTCAAATAGAAAATATTGGATATAAAGAGTTCGTTACCTCCAGTCGTAGACGATGATGGATCAACTGTTAATACGGCTACTTTATGTCCTTGGCTTATCAGATGCCGACCGAACACGTTGATAAACGTCGATTTACCTACATAAATTCCAATTAATCATCTCGTTAAACGATTGAAAAAGAAGCGAATAATTTTAGAGTCGTATCTGGAAAATGAGACTAAAGTTAAGTTTTACCATTTACCAGCGCCAGGGCTACCGGACAACCCTAAACAATCACACACATGTCACTCCTTCTTAAACATCAATTAGTTTCTCATTTCAAACCTATTCGAAAACTGATTGGTACATTTCCTTGTTTCTCTTGTCGTTGTTTCAATCCTTGTAGAACTTGACTTAACAATTCCTTTGCTTTATGCTGCTTTTCTGCATGTGTTGATTCTACTAAAGTGATACTTCTGGCTAGGCAACCTCGATCGCCATTGACAAGTCCTCTATAGAGTTCAGAAATATCAGTTGATGCATATCGTCGTAGAATGATACTCGGAAAACGTTGAGCAAGCATAATGCAGACTTTCGATCTGAAAGCATATCAAGGATCGCTTTTATGACAAGGAAATCAAAATGAACAGTACAAAAGAAAAGACAAAGAAAAGAAAGTTCATGTTCAATAACTAATATATTTCGCCTTTACGACCGCGAAATCGTGCACGCATGTCGATCTAAATGAAAACATATGAAAACTAATTATTGAACGAATTATTGACATTACCATTGATCGTTTGCATTCGAAGAACGTGTAAGCTAAACGTCGACATTCTTCTGGAACAAATTCTCGTAATTTTTCGTTAGATAAACATTCTTTCGGTGTGTGCCCGAGCTTTGAACAAACAAAGAACATTTTGTTAATATTTTCAGCAAAATTCTCCTACTTTACAGCAGTCACTCGCTAATAAACACATTTTCAAATCATATCGAAGTAAATCGCATGCCGCATGCGGCTTCTTCTGTTGTTCTTCCAAATCATAGTCAGCTGGATATTCGACTTTGTGCGTCTGCAAAAAGAAAAACAAATAGAATTAGAAATAGGAAACTGTTCTGTTTTTTGTTTTTCAATTTATTTTCAACAGAAAAGCTTTACTGTTCGAACAAAAATATTAATAGACTTTTAAAAATGAAAACATCCGCATGACAATTCAGACTATTTGTCTAAGAAAATTTTCGTACAAGTTGATGAGGGTGAATTAGTTTCATGATCTAGTTTAGCGATCGTAGTATAATGAAAGTTTTCATCCAGTAGCATTTTTAGATATTTTATACAATGACGAAGTCCAAAAAGGAAGTTTTCATCGGGTTCATTTTTAGACGATGATGGAAAGACATGGGCGAAATCCACAAGACGCACATCAGCTTTCGCCTCGCTGTCTTGCGCTTTTCCCTCGTAGATTATCAATAGCGAGGAGGCAATAAAAACAAATTCAAATTGTTTGACCATGATTCGTTCAAGGTCATATAATCGATCGAGTACTTTGTGGACTATTCCACGAATATTACGTTCCGGGGCACCGAAAAAATGTGCCAGACCATGGAGAACTTCGTCTTTTGTCAATGATCGCGAGCATTTTTTATCGTGATAAATATACGAGTTATCGGATTGCTGATAAGATTTCCAGCCGAGTAATTGAAAACCAATTTCAGCAGCTGGTTCAAATTTTGCTATTTGTCGTTCGATTTTCTCCGGTGTTGCTTCTTGATCGTAAGTGATTCGGCCAAGTTTGATGTCAATGACACATGGACATTGGTATGGTCGAATGGCATTCTCCAACTCTAGATAAGTCATGCCATCGAATTCGTATGTTCCTAGTAATTGAGGAAGAAATGGTTGTAATGCACGAAGTTCAGAAGAGGCGTTTGCAGAGAATATATGAGTGTAGAATTTATGTTCACGCGGACCACGTGGTGGGTTAAGCAATGGTTTGAGAACATTGCCATTTGAACAACGTTGTAATAAACCAAATTTGGTCTTGGATCGTCCGTAAAAGTGCCCAGCAACTTGATGTACAAGTGGTTCGGTGCCTGGTGGCAATTGTGGTAAGGTCATCATGTCGTCTGATATCATCTGAAGAAAAGGGGAGGAGGTCGAACGCACGATTAGTGATGAAGCATTTAACGAAAGCATTTCCTTCTCTCGTAAAGGAGACAAAAAAACATACTGAGGATCTCTACAAGAATATTTTGAATGAGAACAACTGCCACGCTTGTATTACTTCAAGTTGGATTGACTAATCTTATTGTCTTTCTTTTCTTTCCAAAAACGAGTCCGAAAACAAAACAAACTTCAATCAATACAACATTTATCTTCAGGAAAGCCAACCTTTGATTAGTGTTAGAAATTAGTTTACAACCCATATCCGATTTCCGAAACGGATATTAAGTTCTAATTACTGCATAAAAACGCTCTTTTCCTTTGGTTAGAATTGTAAACACTTACTGATTTCGCTTCTGCCATCGTTTCTCCAGCAATGTAGTTGCTCTTCTTTTTAAAAACTGATATGTATTTCTTTATATCTATAAAAACGTTAGAAGAAAATTTTAATCGTAAAATCACCGATTGCAACGAAAACGAAATAACAAAAAACAAACAAACAAACAATTAAATTATCACAATTCAACAAGTCCGATCTCATTATAAGCCTGTAACAAATTCGGATCAAATGATTTCTCATTCGATGAAAACTCCATACGATCATCTGGCGTTTGTACGAGATTATCCTCGGTTAATAAAAGATTTAACAAATGTTTCGTTTGTTGGCAAATTTCATTCTCTTGCTTCAGTTTTCGATCATTAAAACCGCTTAAAAATCGTCGAATTTCTTGTTGTCGAGAAGTAGATTGTTTTTGTTTCGCATTGATTTGTTCGAGAACATCATCGGATGAATGACATCGACTTAGATGTCGACAGATCGATGCTTGGCAAGTAAATGTCTTTGAACAAGATTTCATTGGACAGGGTAAACGCGAGAGATTCTCATGATGAGTTCTTGAAAAGAAATCGAAAGTTTCTTTTTTTCCATCTCTTCCGTGAAAATATCTACCTGATGTGATGCTGAAGATTCCTCATATAGGAAAATGTTCGTCTACAATTGTCATACTGACAAGTGAACTGTTCTTGATGAATTTTGCTATGACGATGTTGATCCAGTTGAAATAATGAACGAAACATTCGCTGACATAGATCACATTGGAATACTACAGTAAAACATCATTTCAATCAACAACAAAAAATCACCTTTGGCTTACTTTGCATCCGCTCGACACCATCCAATAATCGATTCATTGTCCATTGAACATCGAGTTCACGACGTTCATCTAAATATTAGATAAATGTGTCTTATAATGTCAGTATCACATTCATCCATTGACGGTCTTCAAAGGTGGTCACCCGACCCTCTACTAACCGTATAAAACGCGCAAAGGCCAATGGATGATCTAAATCAAATTAGAAAATAGCAACAGGTTTCTTTGCTGCACTATCCTTTCCAATCATGCATCATACCTGTATGAATAATTCGATGATGCATCAAACGCTTTATCGATAGGAAGATCTTCGAGCAGTCTATACATCTAAATCATTGGCAAGTTACGAATGGAGATCTTTGTAATATGAAGTACGTACTTGAATTTATCTGGAGATATTGAATTATGTTCTGCGATTAAATGTGATTCTAATGATTCAACAAATTCCGAACAGTAAAAACACTAGAAAAACGAATGTGATTGGTTTTTCGCATAAATCGCCTTTTTTCTTTACTCGAACAGGCTTCGATTTGGTTGTTGCATGGGCGATTCTAACATGTCTATCAAGGTTCTGTTTATTAGCAAACACTTTCGCGCAATCATTGACAGCACAAGTAAATCTGAATCGTTAATAAGAACTATACAAAGATATTACAAAGTAGAATGACATACTTCTTTCTTCTCGTATTTTCTTTTTGATGAACATTACGATAATGACGATTCACATGATCTTGATTGGAATATGGTTTACCACATTCAGAACATTCGAACGAGAACTACTCGACAAAAAGAGATCATTTTGTGATTGTCTTTCAAATAGTTATCTCCGTTACCTTTTTCTCATGATGAAAAGCGATGTGATATTGAAGTTTACTTGGTCTTGCAAATGATTTATTACATATCGAACATAGATGAGATTTAGGATCGATTTGCTTCATTGATTGTTAAATGTAAAGAGAAAAATAACATTATAGTATACAAGACAAGATTCTCTATAGATCGGTTTCGTTTACTAGATCAAACCGACCAATGAGAATCAATTGGCGCTAGTAGTGCTAATTGATTTTAAAAAAAGATAATCTGGAATTGACGAAAGAATCGAGGGATATCAGTCAAATAAAACGAAACATTAACTTAATTTTTCCAATGTCATTGCTTTTCGAGCATATATTTCTCATGTTACTATATATAAACACATTTCCTTGACGGAGGTTTTGGTGCTGTCAAATGGTTGACTCGTCAGAAACATCTCTCCAATATTCACTACTCAAGATCTGAATAGAAAGTACACATTCATATCGAATAATAATAAACAAATATGGTTCTTGTTGAAGACGTTACATCCAATGCATCATCAAATGCAAATTCTAATAATGATAGTACATCTAATTCAACTTCTCCACCTCCGAGAAGTACAACTCAAACTCCTCCACGTTCAACACCGTCATCTCCATCGTTGATCAATGTTTTATTAGAACGAAAAACGGATGCAGTCTTACTATTATCGCGTTTAGCAACAATATTCTTTACATTAATGTATATCTTACCATTTGCTCGTACAAGTGCGGACGCAAATGTTTACTATACGAAAGCGTTGCTTGCCTCGGCTGTCACATCAGCCTTACGCTTACGACAACGAATTCCAGGATTTCAATTATCGCGTGAATTCTTTGCTAATGTAATCCGTGAAGATAGTGCACATTATTTAATGTATTCATTTCTATTTCTGAGTGGCTCAGCGATGACAATCGTGCTCATACCTATTTCAACATACGCTGTCTTACATTCATGTTCATTTTTAGCACAAATTTTAACAAGTTATCCATTCATTAAGCCTAAACTTGATCGCATAACAGAAAATCATGCCAATTTACTTCGTTTTGTTGCATTAAATGAAATTATTCTTATGCCATTATTGATTCTCTCGATTTTTGTTGCACGTTCAAATTTCCTATTGATCTTTATGTATTATCGATTTTTAACATTACGCTACGCATCACATCGCAATCCATACACGCGCACATTATTTTATGAACTTCGTCAAACTGTTGAGCATCTATGCAGTCGGCCCAATTGCCCACCATTCATCGCTCGACTTTGTTATAATGCAATAGCTTTCGTCAATCGTTTAGCACCAGTGGTAAATTAGAGCACAAGAACACATCAACTTAAAAAGAATGAAATATCGAGCGAGTCAGATTGTAGTAACAATATCAATTCACTAAGCAAAATGAACGAACGGACGAACTTTGTATCCTTCAGTTTTCTCTTTGATCGATGTTAACTGTTGTTCTTGTTATAGTTCTTTTTCTCTTCTTGTTAGTGTCATGAATATTTACATTACTCCTGCTTTCAACATTTTCCTATCAGCAGATTTTGTCAGTTTCTTCTTCTCTATTCTAGATAATGTGATGCTCGTGCTTGCCACTGGTTATCACTGAATGGCCGCTATCACTCGCGCGTCTTTTACTGACGACGATTCGATTGGCGAACATTCACCTTTAGAAATGGTTCGCATGGATGCATCGAAAGGCAAACTTTCACTCACTCAACATGATCCCGATGATCATATCATGTTGGATGATTCAGGTGGAACATTAGGTGGAAGTGGCTATACTCAAAATGATTTTCTGTTAAATTCAAGTACGGGTCTCATTGAAGGAATCAATCGTGAATATGAAATTCCAAATTTATTCACGTATAAAAAGGTAAAATCATCACTCGTTTGTTCTGTCCAACAAAAGTCGTTGTTTGTTTTTGTGCAGATTGAAGCATTGCTCGAAACAATGCAAGACGAAAATTCTGGTCTGCCAATAAAATCTGTTAAAAGTTTTATGTCGAAGATTCCGAGTGTATTCACCGGTGGTGATTTAATTCAATGGATTTTAAAAACACTCGATGTTGATGATACAGGTATGAACGTATCGACAATTTGCCAGGGAAGAAAAACAACCTAGAATTACCATTTTAGCTGAAGCACTTCATCTCGCTAATCTGATGTCATCTTATGGTTATGTAAGGCTCTTATCGACTTTTTTCCCAAATTAAAACTCATCTTTCTCCGTCATAGATTTTACCCATCGAGGATCATGTTTTGACGATAAAAAATGATGGAACATTCTACCGTTTTCAGGTACATCCGACGTTCTCAGATGAGAAGATAAGCCAATATGTTCTTTTTTAGACACCATACTTTTGGCCATCGAATCACGGCGAACCCGATAACATTGATTACGGTAATAATCGTTGTTTTTTTTAATAACTGTTGATTTTCTTACCTATCATTTCTTTGTCTGCATAATTAGAAACGACTGAATTAATTGAAACGAGGTAGAATATTTTGCTGCTAAGACTAATCCCTAACATTCACTATTAACTCATTTTCTCTTTTTTTCTGTTTCGCTCTCGTTTCTCACCTGATTAACTCTACTACACATCGCTGTTCTTTCTTTTTCTTAGCTGTTTATTTGTGTAAACGAACAATGCAAAATAAGACTCGCTTGGAATTAGCTGATTACGAAGCGGAAAACTTGGCTCGATTACAGAAGCTTTTTGCTAGAAAATGGGAATTTATTTACATGCAAGCTGAAGCACAAATCAAGTAGGAGATTGTTTTCCGTGTACTGAATACTCTCTACGACATGCCTGTGATTAGAGTGGATAAAAAACGTGATAAAGTCGAACGAAATGTTCTCGATTCGCAAGAACGAGCTTTTTGGGATGTTTATCGTCCTGCACCTGGTTGTTTCAACATGAGCGAGCAAGATATCAAGAAATTAATGCGACGTAAAGCACCGATTCTCTCATCACATGCATTATCAAGTAATCTAAGGAAAACGTCGTCGACATCTGCATCAAACACTGGAACTGCATCAGCCTTAGCATTAGCTGCCAACAAGAACCTTATGACAATGACTGTCGGACTATTGTCGGCAGGACCTACATCACCAAATCAAGACTCACACTCGTCATTGAATCGAATAGGAATGCTGCGTGAGTGCGATGAAACTGCACTGATTGACCAGCTGTGTCAGGAAATCGAATTCCTCAAACATCGCCTGGATCGAAGATGTTTGAAAACGTCGAAAGTCTGCGAAAGTTACGTGTCTTATTTCGAACAGTATGCAGAATTCGACCCATTCCTAACACCTTGCGAGCCATCCAATCCTTGTAAGTACTCCTTTTTCATCTCTTATTCGTTGATAAAACGAATATATTTTTATAACCTTATAATTAAAATTCTCCTGACTTTTTCTTATCAAAAAAGAAAACATTTCTCGTTTGAGTACGTCAGAAATGCGATCAGACTCACGTAACATGATCTTTGAGTTACGTCAATCATTACGTACACTGAAAAGTTTCATTTACAGAAAATCAATTTCTATTGTAGGGATAACTGATTCAACTGACTTGTGGGAATTGGAAAAGATGGGCAATGCCAAAGAGATTTCGTCACGGCGTGTTAAACGATGGGGATTCTCAATCAACGAATTACTGAAAGATCCAATCGGTCGCGATCATTTCTGGAGATTTCTTGACAAAGAATATTCCAGTGAAAATTTAAGATTCTATGAAGCCTGTATCCAGCTTCGATGTCATACACCACAGCAAGATGTTCATAATCGAGTGCATGAAATTTATAACGAATTTCTCTCCCCAGGTAGATTGAAATCTTTTGCATGAACGGAGTTTAATTTCGTCTTAAGGTGCTTATTATTCGATTAATATTGATCAACGTGTGATGAATCTAACGAAAAATAATATGACACATTCTCCTAGCCGTTACACATTCGACGAAGCTCAGGTTTGTTTTTAAATCTTATGAAGATTTTCGTTGAAATTGATCTGTCTGATGTTTCCATAGGATCACATTTTCAACCTAATGAATCGTGATACATACGCTCGATTCTTACGATCCGAAGCTTATAAAGAATTACTCTTAGGTGGAAAGAAGAAGGTAAGTCATGAATTCGACGTGAGAAAAAAGATTTGATTTGATTCTCATTCTTCCAACTAAAAAACTTCAATGCATTCCAATCATATTCTCTACGTTGTTTTTCCACATGCCTTTTATTGACAACTATACATAAGACTGCACACACATACATACAACCATATCAAAACTAAAAGAATGGTTGTACTGATGGTAGTAATAGTCATGTGAATATCATCTCAAAGTCCCCCCCTCTCCTTTCTCTATTTCTATTCATTCTCAACATCATCATCATCTTCTTCTTCTTTGTTTGTTGTTGTTGTTGTTTTGTTTTTAGTTATCCAAAAAATATTAATGTAAAAAAAATACATTGCGCGCAGATATCAGTAATAAACTATTCACGATTATATCCACATATATTTATATATATATATACATACACACATACACATTTACTCTCTATCTTTCATTCATTTTACTCTGCCTGCATCAACCTTGTTTTTCTTTCCTATTGGCACATTCTTACACTAGATCATTTGATTTTCGCATAATAAAATCATTTCATAAATAATAAACTAACCATGTTTGTTTGTATGATGTCTTCAACCTTTAATTATCTCTCTCATTATTACACATATCTAGTCTATTCATTTGCTTGAATAATGAATTACCGCTTGATTTGATTTTTTTCATACAATTGATCGTTTTCCTATTGCCTCTTGTCCTATTGTCTGCTTTTCTTATTTCAATTATTTACTTTATCTTTATCTAGCTATCACTTATATTTAAACATTTTCATTTTCACGACAAAACAGAACGATTCTAATCTTGTTCTTTTTTTAGCCACCGTCATTAAAATCGGGCCGACTTTCCATTGTCGTACGAACTCCATTGGAAACTGCGTCGATGGGTGGTAGTAGCAGTATTAGCGGAATCAATGAAAGACACTTATTAGGTGGCGGTTCCCGTTAAGAAAAACCAAACGTTTTCTTTTATCAAAATCTAGTCACAAATCCATTATGTTTTCTATATTTTATGTATTTGTACGTGTGTGTGTAATTTGCTCTTATCGCATATCTCCTACCTGTGTATATTCATTAGTTGATTGTCATACGTTTTAGTTCATCATTGATAAAGAACATATATTCTTGCATAGTGATATGCAAGATCGATTGATCCAGCTGCTCGTTCTGTTCGATTATGACACAATTTCATACACCGGATGGAGCTGTGTGCGAAAAGGCTTGTTTCACGCCTAATCAGCATCACATCAATTTTCGACGAAAAGACAAACGTAGAACAAAATCTATGCGATTGTCAATCTATTTATCAGAATATTCGGATAGTAGTGAATGAGAAAAAATCTGCTCACTAGTAGAACAAATTTCCCAACAGCACGCAGCTTGCACTATGTATGGTCATCACTTAAATGTGAATCAAAACGATTAGATATTCTTTTTCTCTCACTCAATTATCCGTTGATAACGAAAAGTATGTAATCACTTTCTCCCCCTTTCTCTCTCTCTCTCTCTTTCTTCTCCTTCATTGATATTGATAAACGAGAGGAAAAAAGAAGTCATTTCCAGGAAGATTAGCAAACTGATTACTTGAATATCTTCATACAAGAAAAGACAAAATGTTATTTCAAACAAGCACACCGAAAAAACGAACTTTAACGCCATTACCTCGCTCATCAACACCCAAGACTTTCTCTAATCTTATCAAAGATAATTATCAACCAGATATTGTCGGTGACAAATTATGTCGACCAATGATCAAACTCGATTCACTTCTCTACCGACCCAAAACCGAATCGCATCATCATCGTCATCATCGACAACACCATAAACAATCATGGGACATTTAGAAACTCAATAATTCTTTTTTTTATTTTTGTTCGATTGTATTTTAGAACAGATCTCCTTAAATAAATTTCTCTCAAATGAAAATTTGTCTTCACGCTTATTAGCACCTTTATATATACCGTATAATTAATTGCTGTCTGCTCAATGTTTTGTCTTTATTTGAACGTATCGGATACGGCACGTGTCCTTGTTTTGCTTTACAATTCACACCTTTCATTCAAATATGGCATCATAAAACCAGGATGAAAGTTTATCTTTAGTAGATTTTCAATAAAATAATTCAATTCTTTGAATGAAAGTCGTGTTCAAAGAGATGAGAAAATCATTCAAGTACTTTCAGTTGAGTTCAATTCCATAATTAATTCCTGTATTTGTTTTATTTTCATTTTTATCCTATCTGCCACCGTTTAACAATTACTTGTGAATGTTTACTCGATAAGGAAGTCAATTTGCTCTTTCTTTCTTCTCTCCAATTAGTGTTCACATAGACAATATGAGCATTGTTTTTGTTCTCTTTATAAATATACACTCGCTTCTCTTTTCAATACATTATCATAACATTAAACAACAAAATGACAAACGACGGATCTTCATTACTTCCAAGTCTTGATTCATTTCAAATTCATATCCCATTAACATCAACACCTAAACGAATGAGCAAATCGTCGAATTGTCAGCCATTATCTTCAACTTTATCAATGTCAAATATATCCTATAAACAATTCGAATTATCAATTTCAGCAATTACATCGAATCAAAAGTCGCCGACAGTAACCTACGAAAAACAAACTCGGATACATCATCATCGACGAAGTCACATTCATCCATCAACGATTATCAAACGTATTGAATTGAAATATTTACTATATTCATCAAGAGCAATGAAACACAACAAACAACGGCAATACCTCGATGCGGATATGAAAGTGTATGTTGTATAGACATTTTTCCAGCTCGAGGAGTTTTTATTTATTGAGTTTCGTTTTGTTCTTGTCGAATAGAGTGTATGCAAATATTTTCGTAATAAATCATTCAATTCTGCAAACAAAATACTGTCTTGTCTAATCTGGATATACTATTTTTGATCCACTTCGTCATTAGTTTTCATAGATCGCATTTCACTCGACGGCCTTATCTAAAAAGCTTGATTTGATCAAAATATCATATTTTTTGTTTCGAGAGCAAAAAGAATCGATCTTAAGCTAGTGCCTAGTATATATAAGTGAAATACGAAGTAAAGATCGCATTAGTATTTCTTCACAAAAACAAAGTTTTGAAAAGTAATGATGAATATGTTTTCAAATTTCGTCGCACTGCTCTTATTCGTTAACATCAACATTCTAAACGCTGCTGATAAAAGTGAGACTACTTCTTTGGAAAACTTTCTCTTTTCTCTATGACAAATGTAGTTCTGATGGATAAAATCTGCGGTAGTGATGCCATTGTTCTCGATGGTAATATAAAGCCTGGTTTAACATTTCAATTGTCCAATATCAATAAGTTTCAACCAAATTTCAGCTGTTCGATCAAATTTCGTACAGCTCAGCCAACACAACGATTGGTTATTGTCGTTGAACAAATGAATATTGCTGATTGCCCAGGTGATACATTGCAGATTCTTGATGGTTCGACATTGCTCAATAAAGATATCAAACAACAGTGTGGTGCACCTGCAACGTTTACATTCACCGTATGATATTCAGTATGAACGATTATTAAGTTCAATATAATGTTTTAGACCGCGAATACACTTGCAACGTTTACGTTCAAAACTGGTAAAACAACAAAAACAGCCAGTTTTCAAGTTGCCATTGCCCTTCATTTCACTAGTAAAGCATCTGTGATAAGGTTTCATTCATCAATCGACCTGTTTTTCTTTGCTTTTCTAGCCATTCCCGGATGTCCTCAAAGTCTTAACGTTTTTCTCTGCAAAAACAAAAACTGTATTTCGAAATCGCTGGCATGCAATAAGCACAATCATTGTGGTGATAATACTGACGAATTGAATTGCAGTGTCATCGGCAAAAAATAAGAATATAACAAACATCTTTAAGAGACGGTCCATGAAAAAATCGAACTTTGCCAAAACATGGGGGTCAACCGATTTTGGATTTGACCCCCTAGGAAGTTAGGTAACATTGACCTATATATGAATCCAGAATATTACGGCCTAAAGATTTATTATAAGGAAGATAGGGTATACCGAACGATTTCACCGAAAAAAAATATCTGAAAAATGACTAAAACCGAGTTTTTTTGTATTTTAATTTTTTTTCATAGATCGCTTGCTTCATCCAAATTGAGTCATATAGCGATCGATAGAGCTTGACTTGCTCTACAAAACTGCCTATGTGACATTTTTTGTTTGAGTCAAAACTGAGGCAAAAAAATGGAAATACTTTTGGTTTTAGTGTTTTCAAAAGTCGGCTAATTCACAGTATTTCGTTCAAATACTATAGAGAAAAATCGATTGCCAAAAATGTCCACACACCAGCGTATAGCCCTTTTGATTCTGCATCGAACCATGTGCTCGGCGTTCATATAAACTGTTCTAGTGGTGCAGAGGATCAACTTGAAGATTGACCACGAGTACCAATTTTGGCAAAAAATTAATATCACGTCCTGTTTATATTTATAGATTTTTTCTCAACTGTTTTCACTTTTTCAACTAAGTCATACAGCCATCAATAGAGCTTGATTTGCTCTACAAAATGGCATATTTGATATTTTCTCCTAGTTCTAAAATGATATCCAGAATATCCAAACACTCGAGTTCAAAGGATCACTCACAGATTCGAGCTTGTGAGGCGATCATCGAATCCTGCCATTCACTTTTAAGTTTTAAAAGTGTCAGAATCGGAATCAGCACAAAAAACTGACCTAGAAATAGTGTGTTTTAGTTGGCTTTTGAATCTTTTGTTTTTCATCAGATTTCCCTGGGGTACCCCTCAGGTATTTTTCCAAGAAAAATTAATTCGTTCAAAAGTCGGATGTCACTNAATTTATATATTACATTATTAACACCGTCGGAATCGATTCGATTATTAGCTGTACGCAGGACTTTCATCCGAGCTGGATTCAATTTCTGATGACTATGCTTCAACATCTTATATCGTGCAATAGCTGTCGGTGGTCGATCAAGTATTAGTTTCTTTTTAACGATACGTTTGTGCATATCATCATCTTCACCACCCCAGCCCCAATAATTCGTTGAATAGCCATTGACCAATAGGTAATGCTCACGACGCATCGCTAGAAAATAAGAAATAGTACACATAGTCTTGAAATAAAAGAGAAATGTGAAATATGAAAACAAATTCTTTACATTTTCTTTCTTGACAAAGAGAAAAAGTTTCGTCTTTACTGAGCTAGCTGTATGTCTATTTCTGTTCGAATAATCATATTCCTATTCAAATTCATTTTTAGATACGAAAGTAAAGCAATTCAAATCAATTACCTAGAACACCACCTACTAATTCGGGATATGGTAAATAGAATTGAAATTTATCAACAGCAACACTCAGATGACGTGGATTTATTGGACATGAATACATATTTCGATCGTCGATTAGCAATAAATCGACATCATGCATTATAAAACATTGCGTATTCGGTTCTAATTTGAGAATTTCTTTGAAACATCCATTCATAACAATACCTTTATTAAAGGTCTTATCGTATGCTTGCTCACAAACGAATATTCGATAATCTAATTGTTGTCGTTGTAAGAATGTGTGTGTATGAAACAGAAATTGTTCCAAAATTTCCCAACGATTACGATACGGCACAATGATAGCTACTTTATGACGTGGTAAGCATGTTTTTGGCTGATGTCGTCCACCCGACTGCACTTCAGAGTGATATGAGGATTCTTTAAGAAGAGTAAAATTTTTCGGTAATCCTTTTATAATCAAAGGCCCTTGTAAATCTGGCGGTATTGACGGACAAAGTAAATTTGTTGAATTGTGTTGATGCATTGTTGAAATGTACTTTTCATTAAAAGAATCTAAGAGTTTTTTGAACGCTGCTTGAAAAATAACAGATTGATTATTAGGGATTTTCATTAATTTGGTCGTTGATGGCGAATCTTCCGGCTTGGCAGTTGCCGATAATTTCTGTTTATCATGTTCGCCGTTTACGTGTGTAGTAGGATGACGTAGAATATACATAATATTTAAAAAGCTGGTAATTATCATTAAAATAGAGCTTAATAGACATAATTTGTAGATGTAGCTTTGTTGGTTAAACACAAACATTGACTGCTAGATATGAAAGAGACAAATAACTCGTTTCTGAAGAGATCAGAAATAATATTCAGGTAAAGAAAAATCATACGGTAGTCTCCGAATAGAATGCTATCAAAGAATATTCAGTTTACTTTATTTTCATTGGAGACAACAGACGAAATTTACTTCGAAACTACTTCGACATGAGAAGAACGAATTGAAGGACATTGACGTGTATTTCAATAGTGATAAGAAGATTCCATGACTCATTTCAACGACAGATACTAAACAGTAGATATTTTATTTTACAAAATGTACGCAATGCAACTCACTATTCTCCTATCTCTTAAAACTTCTTCTTCCCACGTTCCAACTATGCAACACCATTAGCTCTCATTTCTTTTACTTGGAGATAAGAAGCTTATCAAGTTTGTAAAGAACTATCAAAGAAAAACTAGTAATGACAGCGTTACTTTTACAGATAGTTCAAGATAAAAAGTAGAGATGGATTTCTTTCAGTCTAGTGAATAATTGTAGCACAAACAAGTAAAAATGAGATGCGTTCTTATATGTAAAGATAAAATAACAGGCCAGTGATGTCGATGCGTGTAAGACATAACGATAGAAAGGAAGAAAAGTAATACATTTCGTTTTTTATCTTAATATGTTGTTTGTCAGCGTATTCGAAGTAATACTCCTGTCCGACTCTTTTTATTTCAAAATCATAAAATACTTCAAAAGACGTAGGCTTTTTTCGTTGATAAGATATGAAATGTTCATATGATTAATCCTTTAACCTTAAAGTACCTAGGTAGCTTATTCGTCAGTGTTGCTACAAATCAGCTGTTAATATTTTGTAATGAGTAAGACGTACAAATACAATGATTAACATTTGGGCATAAAATTTAATACATACTCGATTGGTTTTGTTGATTTGTTAATCGGCTTAATTCGCTATACGAGTTTCAAAGTAAATAATAAACAAGAATGAAAAGTTATTGGTAATATTTTGTCGAATAGTTGTAGTCATGGTTCAATGAAAACAGAATTAATCAAGCGGAACTAGGAAAAGAACAGACAGACATACATAGTTACTTGGTGTTCTGTTTAACATCTTAACGTCGTGACAAGACGTTTTCAAATCAAAATATCGGTGTTAAGGTCAAGTCTAAACATAATTCTTACTAATTGCTCCAGTTGTTTCATTATATAATCATCAGAAACTTTTAGTGGCCTGTATAGCAATATTAAAGGGACGTATAACGTCATGCTAAACTATACATTCATCGTTATATGAAACTCTAGCTAATCAACAAGATGAAGATTTTAACGGAATACAATAAAGTAGACGAAACTCTGTCAATTCTCACTAGTTAATTAACAAAGATTTTTGTTAGACTCCATTGAAAGTGAATAAAAAGTTTGTGAAGATAATTTAAGAGTGATGATATTATAACGAGCTAAAAATGAGGCTTATTTCAACGATTGAAATAGTCTTTTTTTTAGTTCAAAGTAGTTATGTGTGTTTATGGGCAATCATTTTGAAATAAGTAAAAGGATTCTAACAGCAGCAAAAAACATATTGATAGAGAGTTTTCTCTATTGGTATTTATTATTATTCAACGTTTCGAAGAATTCAATCTTCATTATCAAGATAAAATAAACAAGATGATGGAATGAATGATCAGACCGTGTTGGTAGCATCATAGGCTTACTAAACAGAAGCCGTATTATCTTTGACTAATGTCATGATCAGAGCATATAATTAATTTATTTCATACAGTGAGCGTTACATTGAACAATTATCAAAATCCATCTATAGTCACCATCGTTTAGTAGTTTTACCAATTACAACAGTAAAGGACTGGGTGGGAAAATGTATATCAACCAATCATCATGTAAATTGACAAACGATGGGGAATGTTTCATTAGAGGTTGTATCTAAAATATTAGATATGTTTCAGCTTTAGATTTTCACTCATAGAGAAGATGTCTAACGACAAACAAGTAGTACAAATAGTTGACAAAATAAATCGCCAAATCATTTTGGTCACTGAAACTTCTACGAATTATCAATACTAATTTTTCTGCTACAAACAGTATTCAAATATGGAAAAGAGTGATTTTATCGTGCCATAAAAGGTATGCACAATACCGATGCTATCGTTTGTCGTTGTAGTATTGGTCTACTATTCTTTCGTTTCACGATATCAAATCATCAAGTGTACTCACTTGCAGCTTTAAACAACAATGTTATAGTTTCTTCTCTCATATTATACTAGCAGAACGAGAATGATATATCATAGTATCAGGATTTCCATCAGGTTATGAAGTACTCGTGCCATCATCGTAAAAATAAACGAAGAGAACAGTTCTGCTTCTTTTAATAGCTATATTAGCTCGTATTTTCTTTGTAAGAGTCTTTTTCATAGTCATAGATATCGTGCTCGTTATGATCACCATCAATGTCATCTGAAGAATACATATGCAAAGATGCAGTTTTGAAACAAATATCTGATTCAACGGCTATAACCACCACATAGTTACCGTGTGATCAAATGTTTGAATACGAATCGTCGATTTGACATTTAAGCTCCACTAAATTGCCCAATAGTTATAGGATTAGAAATTGAAAAGAAATAAATGATTAGACAAAACTCATGGTATGCTATTTGAATTTGCTTTTTGGATCTCAATAGTTTATTATGTAAGCATGTTTTTAAAAAGGCATAATACTCTAATATGAAGGTCATTTCAGTATATTTCTTCACTATTTCAAGAGTCTTTCATACTTCTGACGCATTACTTTTATCTCTTTTGTCGACGCTGATGACAAAAAAACCGAATTATTAAAAATAGCTTGATAATTTATTGACTCATTAATCACATACAAAATCAAGATGAGCATAGGTTAGAAAATATGTTAAAGCATAAAAGTTATTCTAAATAAAAGTGAAATATCGTTTGTTCGTGATAAATCTCACCAGGACGGAGAATTGTACTCGGAAATCGAGGCTAAAATGAAAATAATCAGTTTGCAGCTAGTCTCGAGATAAATTTACTTGATTATTAACACTATCAGTAAAATTTTGAGCTTCTAAACACAAACCACTATATTTCTGATATGAGACATTGTCGCGTCCTTTAATGTTATCAAGATATGTTCCAGTGTAGAATTGAAGACCTTTCTGTGTCGATTGAACACTGATTGCTCGGCCACTTTCTCGATGAACAAGTCTAGAACGGAATGCATTTGGAGAGGGCAAGGGGTTCTCCATTACAAAAGATTTACTTTCCAAACGATCGCTTTCCATCTCCATCAACCATATACATAACATTATACGCATAGGGGATTTCGTTAATGTGATCACCAATACGCGCCAATGTTCGAAAATCATTTGGAGTATTTACAACAGATGCAATTTCGCCTATAATCTCTGCTTAGTATCTCATAAACATCTCGTAAGAAAAAGCAACAAACCAATAGGAATATGTTCAGCATCGAGTGGAGTATAACGATTGGCTGCTACCATCAATTCGTGGTCAAGTATTGTTACATTTGCCTCGAAATAAAAACAAAAGACATTGCTTCCTTCTCAGTGTATTTCGAAAGATTCATATATCTGTCGATGTCTTTATTGTCCAGTCAATGTTGATAATAAAAGTAGACAAGGATTAGCTGTTACTTAATTAGCATAGATATATGCTCGTATCATTGAGTGTGTCAAAGTTTGTAATAATATTTCCAATGATTAGTAGTGTCATCTCATTGAACAGTACAAAACAATCAACTCAGTGTATGTATATCTGTCCTCGGGAGACTATCACTTCGGATACATACATGTCCCGCAAGATTAAAATATGTATGATTCGTCATATTAATAGGTGTTGGCTTGGTAGTTGTGGCATAAAAATCGATTATTAAACAATGATCATACGTTAAAGTATACTTCACAGTAACATCGACTTCTCCTGGATAACCATCTTCTCCTTGAAAACAACAAGGTCATACTTAGATTATCTTAGAATCACAACTACCATCTGGACTTAGATATTTAAATACAACTGTCTCATTATTTTCCACTGAACTCTTCCATAGACGTTTGTTAAACACGCCATGTAAATGATGTTTTCCATGGTCATTTTTTTCTAACTGATATTCATGTCCATCTAACTGAAAATAGCCGTTCTTGATTCGATTAGTTACTCGACCAACAGTGCAACCAAAATAACACTTATCATCAATATAGTCTAATTGGACAAAACAACTCAGAGACCATTCTCAAACTCAAATCTACCTTGTAAATTATCATAGCCAAGAGTAATTTCAGCGACCCGGTTATTTTTATCAATCTGTCGAATCGATTGAATCGTAGCACCATAGTCAATCAGAGCAACTTCAAAACCATCTGATGTCGAAAGAGTGTATCTAATCAACAATTTACGTTTTACTGCTATGTGATTATGATCATTCGACATACTTCATACATTCACGATTAAGTTCAGTTCTACCAAATGAACTCTTCGTTATAGTAATGTTTGCCATTCTGCTTTTAAAAGAAACGAAGGGAACAGGACATATCTCTTTCTTTATCTATACAGGCGCTTCTATATACTTATCAACGACTACTAACGCTCTCTATCGTTTGTTTTTATTAAACCAATCAGATATTGAAAACGATGACTTGTTTGTTTTTGTTTATTTATTACATCTTCTCTTCTCTTCTCTCCTCTTCTCTTCTATTGTTTCATAGGCATATTGATCAGTGCTGCGACTGATGATAATATTAACCTCAGCAATCTGTAATTTACTTTTAGATTGTAACTGATATTTTAATCTTTTCGTAAGTAATCATGGCATTCAAAGGAGCATGGCACCGAGGCGATGGTGGTAATAGTGCAGGAGGTGGTTCAGGTGATCGTCGTTATACATCATCCGCAGATTCCTTTCAATCATTCGCTCTACCTCCACAAGGTGTGTCTGGCAATCAAATAGGTTTACCGTCTATGAATTACCAAACAAATCCCAATTCAATGTACTCTGTTATAAATTCTGTACTGACGAATTGATAAATATATGAACGATTATTGGAATGTATATGTCTTTTTTTTTAGGGACCATCGATGTTGTCCTCAACAAATTATTCATCTGCAACGAAAAGTCTACCGTATACTGGAACTGTATCAAATATGTATCGAGATTATGGTGTTATTGACAATGAAATTTCATTTAAATTGAAGTAATGCTACTATTTTGCATGGTCTTTTTTGTTTTCACGAAGAAAATTTCCGTTGTAGTGCGGTCTCCGGTCCCCTACCACGTGTCGGTGATCATGTTGTATGTCAAATGAAACCTGCTGAAGGTTATGCTACTCAAACGCCTTACAAATATTATGGATTCGAAGTTCGAGTAGTTCCAGGACCTCCAGATAATCGGCGACCACGTAAGAGAATACATTCATTTCAAACACCTTTCATTTTCGCTCGACCAATCTAGAACGTCCGACGGGAGGAGGTAACAGTTCACAACCAATGTCACGCAATTCTGATTCTTATATTAATCGTAACCCAAATCGTAACCAATCATCGAATATGAAACGGCCATTGCCTTCAAATAATAATAATAATAATAGTCATAGCAATAATAATAATAATAACAACACGAATGCTGACCATCACCACCAGTATGGCAACAATAATCGTGATCGACATGGGCCTGTGAATAATGGTTCCAACGCTAATGATCGTCGTCGCTCAGATTCCACACGACGAAGTCGATCGCGTACGAACAAAGCTATCACACCGAAACGAACTTCGCGAGTACCACTGCCAAAATATACTTGTACATTACCAAAAGCATCACTCGACTGGTAAATATCAGCTAACATTAGTTTCTCTTGGAAATACTTATTTCGTTCTTTAGCTCTGAATTAAATGTGACACAAATTCGTTCCCATTATTCACGTTTACATATTCCATCCGATTTTTATCATGCATCTTATACGTGGCATCAAACAATACCACTCGATCGTCCTATGAAATTTATTACTCCTTGTTCATTTCATGTATTTAATAAAAATGTACCACGTCTATCGACTGGTAAAGTTTCCGTTCTCGATCCACCTGATGCCGATTATTCATGGAATGTTCGAGTATGTCACTTGTGCTTGTTAACCGGCTGAAATTAAAACGGCAATCTCTTTTAGGTTATGTTAATGTCATCACCAGATATTCAAACATTGATATCGCGTTCGTGTTTAATCAACAGCGGTGATAGTAAAACTTCTTCAACAATAAATCCAGATGATTTAGAACATCCAACAAAACTAATCAAATTTCTTGTTGGTGTTCGTTATCAGAATGAATATTTTCCATTAGGCGGTTCATGGTCTGAATCACTTGATGGTCCCAATCCCGATACCGATCCTCAAGTGCTTATTCGCACAGCTATTCGTTGCACTCATGCACAGACTGGCATTGATCTTAGTAAATGTCTTCAATGGTACGTAATAAGCGTGTATAATTTGACATATTCTTCACAAGAATTTTTTTGCATCTTATTCTATGTTGTTTTCCCTCGAGGAACAATACACAACGATAACGAATAGTCTATGACAAATTTCTTTTTTTCTATGTGATATATCTTATTGTTGACCATATCTGTCATTGATTCTGATCATCAAATGTGTACCTCATCCTAGGTGCCGTTACCTGGAGGTGCGCTATCATCGTCCAGAAGAAATTCACAAGGGTCGTTTGATTGAGAGTCGTGTCGAAAATATCATCGTTTTCCTGCCGGATATTGCTGCTGCCTGTATGCCATCAAGCCTCGAATGGGAAGAAACAATATCAATGTACAAGCAAGCATGTGATGAAGAAATTGCTGAAGAACTCAACGAAGCCACTACATCTGTACATATACATTCGTTGATCTCTCTCTCTCTCTGTTTCTCTCTTTCATTTCTTCTTGCGTGTCTGATACAACAATTGTCATTTTGATGACACACACAACTGCCGATAACTATCTGTCTTTCTTCTTATTTTCCGTCCCTTTTTTAATCATTGAATCAAACATTTGTATTTCACTTTTCAGGATGAACAAAGTGAGACACCTAGTGCATCTCATCATTCAGCTGTTGACGTGGAAAATCTTCGTGTAAGTTTAGTCGATATTCATGACTTCGTCTCTATCAATTGATATTTGCAGGTGAGCGATCTCAAAAAAGAATTGAAAGCACGCGGACAACCTGTTACTGGAATAAAAGTCGATTTGAGAAAACGACTAACTAAAGTACTCCAACAAGAGCAAGTAAGCTTACAATTGAAACGCGTAATTTCAGAAATATATCCAATCGATAACATTTGTTAGGCCGATGAAGAAAAAGCTGCAGCTGTTGCCAGTACTGAAACTAGCGAAGAACAAGCACAAGGATCAACAACTGCGCCGGAAACAACGTCGAAATCGGAAAAAGTTGAAATAAAAGAACATAACCAAGCTGATATTGATAAATTACGAAAAGATATCGAAAGCAAATATCAACTTCCTTCCCAACGTTCAATACTTGTTCATCCAACCACAGCTAAAGGTGATAAATTCGACTGTCGTGTTGTATCACTTCATTATCTCCTCAACTATGCAAATAAAGACACAATTAAGGAAAAATGTTTCGAAGTAAGGCTTAATCTAATGAATTTGTTCCAAATTTATCACGTTCTCTTTTTCCACAGCTGTATCTGTTCTCTGAAGCGTTTTCTGAAATGTTAATGCGTGATTATTCTTATCATATCTACCGATCATTATACAGTTGTTTGGAAGTCACAGATACAAGCAGTGAACCTGCGAACGCGAATACTGAACTAATAACAAACGAACAACAAACAAATCATGAAGCAAAACAAGAAGAACAAGTTGAAACTATGGCAACAAGTAATGATGATGTTCCTGTGATTGATTCGGATACAAACGCAGAAGAAAATGAAAAGAAACGAAAACGAACGCCAAGTCAAGTAAGGAAACTTCTTTCCATAAACAAAAGATTAGTAAATTTTGTTTGATCTGAAGGATGATTCATCCGAGCAGCATAAGAAAGCAGCTCATGAAGAAACTAATGAAAATCATAAGACATCTACCACAACGGTTCAGACTCGGCAACGTACAATTCATCCTGAACTATTGCTTGCGTTTACATATTTCGATCGAAATCGTTGTGGTTACCTAACGGAGAAAGATCTGGAAGAAATTCTTCTCCTAGCCGGCTTATCTTTAACCAAAAGCGAAGTAAATTTAACAAAAGAACGAGATTCAATTGGTATTGAAACTAAATATTCTTTCCTAGGCAAAAATCTTAGTTAGTCGAACGGCGCATAATGAAAAAGTTCAATATCATAAATTAACTGATAAAGCTTTACCAACCGATGATAACAATTCAACAACTTCGATTGAAATCAGCGAAACTGACATTGATCCACTTGCACCAAAAGGTAAATCTACATTCGGAATTCTCGTTCGAAATGACATTCTTCGATGTTCTCTTCACAGGAAACCTACTCTCCTTGCCGTCACATGTGTCTGTGTTTGGAATACGTTCAACTACAACCAACGAGACTCAATCGACGAATTCCCTGGATAATCAACGTGCAATGAAACAACTGGAAATATCGAATAAAATTCAAACAGGTCTGGAATTGAAAATTGACACTTTGAAAAAGGAAATTCGTAAGTGAAACTCTCGAAATCACTTTCGATTAAAGAATAATTTTATTTAGAAAAACTTACGGATGATTTACATTCCGCACAAAAGAGTAGTCGGTCCTATAGCGACCAATTATCCGATACGAAGAAACGTTTACGTGATACTCAACACGATCTTAAAGAACTCGAAGAGAAATACAAACGTTATTCGGATGCGCTGTATCGTGCTCGTGGTGAATCACGTACATTATTCGATCATATCACACATACACTCGGTATCAAAGAAAAACAACCGTCTCAAACGCGAAAATCAGAAGATGATACCAAGAAAAGCCTTCCTACGAAACCATCAAATGAAACCGATAAACCTAAACAAACAGAAAAACCAGTCGAAGAAGAACCGACAACAAAAGCCGAAGGTAAACGAATTAGCTCCCAGAAAATTACACTAAATAGTTGTTTCTTTCTTTTAGCTTTAGAAATTGTTCCACCCGAATCGACTGAATAGGACGAAATTGATTGCGGCTTCGTTAGGAATTGTATCGATATATCAATTGTTTTTCTTTCTTTGTCATGATTACAACTAATTCATTGATCTTTCTCTGTTTTTGTGTGTCAAAGTTCAAGTGGTTTTAGTTTGAGAGAACGAATATGTCTAGAGATGCGCGCCTACTGAATGTTATCGATTGATTGTGCTCAAATTCATCTGTCTTTTTGTGAAATGTGTTTTTTGTCTATTGTTTACAAAAAAAAAGGAAGACGGAAACAAGTTTCTTATTCATTATCATTTCTACATAATGTTCTTCTCTTGAACTTTAGACAAATAAAACAGAACATGTGGACAGCATGTACAACTCAGATGATCGCACGGGTTACAGGTTCGACGTTGTTTGCGAAGTAAGACCAATGAAGAACAAATAACAAACAACAAATCTTCTTTTCAGGCAGAACCTTGTGTCTGTATTAACATTTGAACACCGGTCAATGGCAACAGGAAGTGATAAAACATCACTTCCTGCTGGCGAGGTCGAAAAAAATACGAATTTGATCAATAGAATGCGGAATTTACGTGCACGAGGTCCTTATGCGAGTTTTCTGAAAGAAAATTACCATGGTGTTAGTGAAAAGTATCCGGGTAAACCAACACTCGACTGTAAATTCGAATATGAACAATAATAAATCGTTCTAGATTTGAAGTTGGGTGGAGTCGCCAAGAAAATCTCTGAAATGTGGAAAAATTTACCTGTTGAAGAGAAAGAAGTATAAACGAAGAAATGAAGAGAATGTTTTATCATGATTTTTCTGTTGATAGACTTATTTAAAAAATAATCGAGATCAGAGACTAGCGTATGAACAAGAAAAACAACGTTTATCACCGAGCGATTTGCAAACCATTGATGCATATGAAAACGCTAAGAGAATTAAACTTCGTATTAAGAAAACTGTGGAACAATTGCCAAGGAAGCGACCACGTCCAGCTTATATACACTATCTCTCCACGCTTGATCGCACTGGAGCCAATTTTAAAGTATTTGTGCTCTTCAATAATGAATATCAACGCATCTCTTTCGTATACAGGACTTCATAGCAGATGCTGCTCGACGTTGGGCAAAGATGTCTGCACAAGAGAAACAGGTAAATCTGAATTGGTTCACATATTTTCAGTGTTAAGAAGTCGCTTGTTTAGCCATTCGTAGATCTTCATGAAGGAGAAAAACAAGAGTATATCAAAGCTTTAACTGCTTGGGACGCAACACAAGCCGAACCAACGAAAAAAAGATCTCCACGGTCATCATCATCGACTGCCACCAATAGAAAAGCTGTTCGTATCGATTAAAAAAAAAGAAGTTTTTGGCTAAGCAGGCATTTTTTCTTTTGCGTGCAAAAACGTAGTGCAACTTGTGCTCTACTTCTATTCAAAAGATTCAAACATTTGTCTGATGAAAAAGTTCCTAAAAAACTGCGTCTTCATTAACCTTGAGACATAAAAGATTTGTTATTTCTCGTATGAAGTTGTTGAACAGAGTTCAGACAAGTCACATCATATTCATAGTTGATTGATGAGGAGATATTTTTAACTTAAGTTCGTGATAAACAATGGGTCTATCCGTACTCTGGTGGATAATTATTAATTGCTGAAAAACTAGTAAATGATTCATTATTTAGTCAACGCTAGTCTCAAATGCGACGAATCCTCCGAATTCGAATACTCATGTTAGACTGTCTTAAAGCACGTAGAAAACTAAATATGCGCTAATTATTTTGATAATGCGTAACTAACTCGTTTATAAAAATTGACTTCAGATGCAAATTATCCATGCTAAACTGCCTTTTGTATAAACTCAAGAAGGAAAATTTCTTACCCATCCTTTCTATTTTGCATTTTACTCTCAGCTATTTGAAGTTCGGTTCGACGGAAAATTCTGTCTATAATAATTTGCCTAACAATCTCGAAATCTGTCCATTCATTGTAGACTGCAACAAAAACGAAACGTGCAGTATCCGCAACTGGTAAACAAACCGTAAAAAAGCACGCTAGTGGTACATCAAAAGTTGCCGCTTCGACAAAGAAAACAACGAAAAGCAAAGCAACGCAAACCGCAAGTGATAAAGAGATCTCATCATCCGACGATGAATCATCGCCGCAAAAAGTGACCAAGCCAACTAGTCCGAAGAAGAAGGACTCATAAACAAAAATTCTTTTCTTTTTTATGTACATTTCTTTTCTGCTGTTGATCAGATATCTTTTTTTTTCTTTCTTCTCTGATTTTCATTCTCTTCAGCATGACACACTGTATTTTCGTGATGATTATGCTCGTCTTCTTTTTTTTCTGATTTTCGATCATAGACTAAACAGTATAGAACTTCATCAGTTGCAATTCAATATGTCTCGTCGGATGATGAAACCATTCGGCTTCAGTCCCCTGTGCTAACACAGTTTTCATTTGAATGATTCCACACATTTTAAACATCCTGGAAGTTCACACTTTTCCACATTGATAAACTAATATGACATTAACAATTGCATTTCTCGTTCGTTTTTCAACACAATACATCGAACATAATCAACGGTTCCTTGTCATTCGACAATCTACTGTTTAATCATTAAGCAATCGGTCCCATCCCTCGATAATAAATACTTTTCATTGCAATTGGATGTACATCGCCTGAGCCGAACACTTATATTTACACTACATACACTCCAAAGTCTTCTAGAAAATTGACAGACTTATCTATAATTAGCGTTTAATTTCATATAGTTTTTCCCAATGACTTTCACTCTTGAAGATATTATAGGAAACAAAATGATATGTTCGTCATTCTATAGGTAGATGTCTTTGCGAGACGCCTTCAATTATCTCTCTATATGCTTGAGTTTCTGGCTCGTTTTCTTTCAATGAAATGTATTATATTTCCTGTTCTTGCTCGGTCAGAAATTCCGGACTGCATGTCAAACGTCTGTGCGCAGTAGCCTTGTTGTCTGAAATTGTGTGAGAAAGGGAAGAGGGCTAATATGAAGTAAATGGTGTAGCGCTTTCGATGTGAACTTCGAATAGAGAGGAAAAATGAAAGAAATCGAGATCAATGATATATTTCTAATGCAAGAAATATTCATTTCGCATGACAATCCGAACTAATTATGAATATGAAATTGTTTTTGTTTGCATTTCTATGATACAATTCATTTAAAAATAATAGCTATATATAGGTATAGACAAACAAACCAATAAACAGAAAAAAAGACAATTGAAGAGAGAAAAAAGAGGAGATAGAGAAGAAAGAGAAGTTTTGAAGAAGACTTTTTTCTTTTGTTCAGAGATTACATTCAATTTATGGTTTCACACGGGTTTGTTTCGATGGTGTACTACTTGAATTCGGTGATACCAGCGGAGATTTTCCTTGGAGATGAGCGACCGGTAAACATGTTCGTTGCTGATCGATTCGACGTGATTGTAGACGATTTAGAAGAGAAAAGAAATCATCATCGGGCAGCGTTTTTGACGTTGCTTCATGAATAGGACTTTTCGACGGCGATCCTGTTGATAATGTAGTTATTGTTGATGTTGAAACGACTGATGATGCAGATGCTGGTCTGGCTGAAGACGTATTATGGTTATGGATTGGTATGAGTACAGCTCGTTGATCATCGAGACGCGAGTCCTAAAGAAAGAAGATCAAGACATCTTTAGGAACAGAAAGTCATCTTTTTCTTACTTGACACTTCGATAGTTGATCAAAGAATTGTTCGTTCAATGGTGAAAGACGTCGAGTTGTTTTAGTATTGCTGCTATCATGATGATTCGCTGCTGGAAGACTTGTTCGTTGATCATCGAGACGCGTTTGTTGTAATCGATCAACTGTATTTAAAATATCTTCAAGTTGAACACTCGGACCTAATTTACAGAAAAGAAATTTCTTAGTTTTTCTTTTCCACTTTTTCTTATTGAAAAGAATGTTGTCCTCATCATTTATTCTAATTATATGTTACGTTTCCAATCTTTCTCGTCAAATGATCTCTGAACAGGTATGTAAATATTTTCTAAATGAATACTCTCTGAATTATTTCCGTTATTCCTTGACATCATCATTTCCTTTTGCGACATGTTTGTACAACCGTGGACTTATGACGTGATTCGAAATACATACGCTGTGCATGAGGATTCGTAGCTCCCGGGATGCTGGCTGTTGCTTTTAAATCACAACGTTGATCTTCAAAACGTGATTTCTGCATCCGACAAACCAGATCAACTAAATCATCGTGATCAGCTGGTAGTGACTGACAAAGAAAAAGCAATTTTTTGTATGAAAATCCATTAACATTGTCTTTAATTATACTTCTTTTCTTGTTTGCATTGGCGATTTTCTTCCGAGATGTGACATGAAATTGGTTTTGAGACTTGTCGAATTTGTCTTGCTTTTCTTACTCTTATTTGATATAGATTTGTCATGTGATGAAGTATTTTGTGAGCCGGTATATGAACGTACATCGGTGACACTGCTATTCACGCTAACATTTGAGCGCGATGAGCGTGGACTTTGAGATGCTGAACCTGACGAACCATTATTTGTTCCACCGCCCTCCGATAAACTGATACTAATCGAATCGGTACGTAAATTCTAAAAGAACGTCCAACATTCGAGAATCGGTTCGCATTGATTTCAAAAAAAGCAACCTTCAGCGTATGTTTTGTTGGTCCTGATGCTGTCGACATGGATATTGTATCATCTAATGGTTCATCAATCTAAATTAATCGCATAAATCATATATAATTCAATGGTTTGTCTTTGTTATTTTACTTCTCGCGCGAGAGCTTTGTAAAGACTATCATATTTGGTCGCTTTTTCAAGTTGATTAATTTTTTCATGTAATTGACTTAAAATATAATAGGCTCGACATTGACCTATTGAATCTCCTAATTGTCGCGCTAAATGCAAATGTTTCTCATGAAAATAAATCGATGTATCATAATCTTGTTTTAAACTATAAACACGACCGATAGTGAAATTCATTCGTGCAACGAACAATTCATCGTGAGTCAGTTCACCTATGTTCATCGCTTCTCTAGAAACGAAAACAGTTACAAATTAGTTTAGCGAGGTGAAATCGATTTTGTTCGTACCTGTAATGTTGCAGTGCTTTATCAAAATCTTCTAAATATAAATAAGCATTGCCAAGATTGCCATGTGCACGACGTTGACCGGCTTGATCGTTGCATTCTTTGGCAATCGTCAAACGCTAAAATCGATCAGTTGATGTCGAAAAATGAAAAGATGAAATAGTCCATTTACTTTGTCAAGGTACTCAATCGATGTTGAGTAATCTTGCAATAAATAATTGACATTGCCAATATTGCCTAAAGTTCTACCTTCTGCCACCTTGTCGTCTAATTCTTTATTAAGATCGAGATTTTGTCTAAATGAAGAAAAAAAAGCAGAATTGCTAATGAATCGAGATTAATTTCCACTTTCTTTTGTTTCTGCTCTATATCTTGATATAGAAAATATTTCTATCAAACGTAAGAGATAGGAAAAACACAATGTTGTTCTAACAGAACAAGATACAGAAGATGGACAACAACGAGAAAAGATAAGACATGCTTGTCTGTCCTATGACAATACATATGCGCAATAAACAGGCAAACACAAATATTAACATCTATCATATAGAAATATGAATATGACGAGACAATTGTTTGACATGTTCTATCTGGAGAAAAGAACGCGACAGGATAATCTTGTTCGTTAACTACTCGTTGACATTACATATTAGTCTGTGAAATGAAATGGCAAATGAATGAAATATACAACACCGATCATGGATGAAGAAAGAATCAGTAAATTAAACAAGAGTGTATTCATCACACGCTTCGTTGTCCCGGTGGAATTTTCAATGTATTTTTGTCTAAATATGCGACTGTCGCGTGATGTGTCTTTGAATTGAGGGTAAACATCGAAGTCGATCGAAGAAAATGACAGATAATATCATCTATTTGCTTACTGAAAGCTGTATTCAGCTTTCGATACCAATACTCATTTAATCGTCGAATGTAAGCAATTATGAAAAGGGAGGCTTTATATGGTTTTCTATTTTTTTATGGACGATTACTAAGGGAGGAAAAACAGAAAAAGAAATGTTCTTTTCCGTGCTACTTTTTATCTTCGAACTTATATGAGATTGAATAGTTGTAGATGTTCATATTTATGATTGGACGTGTAAGATAAATTTGTTATTCTCCGCATTTATATGTAAATTAAGTCGGCCGAAGAAAATGTGAACTATCTTTTAAGATCTCATTTCTTTCTCCGAAAAAGAAAATAACAATAACCAGAGTTGTGAAGAAAAAAGCTCTAGTTATTCTTCTGTTCAAACTAATTAAATTCCTTAAAACGGAAAATAGAAAAACTATCGAGTGCATGTCTCACGAAAAATAGGCGATATGTGAGAAAAATAAAAAGGATATAGTATTCTTTTCTTTCTTTGACAGCCTCGCTTCTTTTCATTGTTTCCTTAACCTCTATTCAATCAAGTAGATGAACGAACGTTCTGTCTCCTTCTTACTCAAGAGACTATTTATATGGAAAATGTGATCTTTAGTTTGAATATAAGATCTCGAACGCTGAAAAAATCTGATATTAACACAAAAAATCAAGTTTCGTCTATTTAAGAGATAATCACAAGTTGGTGCATGAGTGATTCTTTCTCGCTCTGAATCGACTAACGACAAAATGATGACAAGAGTGATTCAATAATTTATGGTAATGTTTTTTTTTTATAAAGCTGGTAATTTCTAATTCCCTATCAATGGTGAGAACAAACAAATGTAAGAATCAACTGAGAAGAAAATACAGTTCACTCAAACGATGTGAACAAGATTGTGAGTTTGCTGTGCCTTACCCAAATAGATTCAAATGAGCACGCATCATGCTCATCGTTTGGAGATAGAATTCAAATAGGCACATACATACATATAATTACCATGGCAGGAGAATGAGCTTGCCGACATGTATACGCCTACTCATCATCGATTCTTCTTAAGCTATTAGTATTATTTCAGAAGGAAAATAAGAAACAGATTGATACTCGAATTCTACTTTAGTTTGTCTTAAACTAATAAAATTATCACGGATAGATTCTTTACGTAGCGTAATATCGTCGAATATACCTTTCTATTTCTTATCAAGCAATCATAGAAAGTCATCGTGCAAAATAGCTTTCTTTTATTCTAATCTGACTTCTTCTCCTTCTTCTTCTCTCCTCCTTCTCCTGCTCCTTTTTTTTTATTTCTTTTACGCGCAGGAGCTCTCTTACTTCTCAAGAAAATAGTCTAGAGAGGAAGAGAAAACTATATGTGTGTATATGCTGGAAGCTAAACGGAAACTGAGCAACACACTAACACATGAGCAACTAAAGAGAGAAAAAAAACAAGCAAATGACAATGAATGAATGCTATGCACGCGGAAAATCAAACTGCATACGAATGACAGACAAGCAGAAAATAGAAGAGAAGCGTACGTAACTATCCATCCATCCATCTATCATCATCATATCAATGGGCAAACGACAAACACAGAGAGAAAGAAAAAGAGACAAAAGGGAAAAAAAAGAAGATGAATGCACGTCTGGTTTTCCGATCATGGATGAAAAAGTTTTCGGGAGTAGAATGAATAACTATGTATTCATTAACTATTCACAAGATCAGAAGAAAAGATTAAAATATTAGGTTGTGCGACGATGGGATATTAGTCTTTTTCTTTAACAAGAGAAAGCAAAACTTACTCGTAATAAACAATTGCTTTGTTGAGTAATGTTCGGATATCATCACTGAGAAGACCATTTGATGAGCTGAGCAATTCTTTGGCTTTGAGATGATATGTCAAACCCAGAAAGTACAGTGCACGAGATTGATCTGCTGAATCGAGAAATATCGATTGCTGCTCATGCTGTTGTCTTGGTCGATTTTCTTTCTTCGAACCAATGGAATGATGCTTCCGACCGAATCTTTTATGTAACGTTGACATGTCTTCGATCTGAAACACGAAAATCCTACTTGACAGAACACGAATCTTATACACATGTGATGATCGAGAGAAAAGAAATGAAAATTTCGTCTTTTGTTTCTTTTCCAATGACGAACTATATTCTTTGTTCAATTCAAACATTCTATAGCCAATCATTAGATAAGATGGCGTACTCCATCTACACTAAAACGAATATAGATCGATCGGTGACAGCTAATGATTTTCCCTCTCTCTCTCTCATTCGTTTACTTACATTGAGATACAAACGTCAGTATGAGAGAAAAGAATATTAACGCCGTCTTCCACTTAGCGAATTTCGATATGACGAAACAAAATATATCTTTTGTTTTCTCCGACGAGTTATTAAGCTGGATTTTCTCGATAAAAGATTAGATTTCGCAATCAGCGAAGCTTTCTGATATCCTGTTTCCATTAATGATAATTCGAAAAGAAAATCAAGGTTTTCCTATTAAGTACACAGGAAATGGAAAACAGTTTGCTCGTATTTTCTTGTTGATTTCATTATAGTCTAGAATAAGCCAGATCGACTGGATAAATTCTTTTTTTTTCCTCGAGTTTCGGCCTGCTTTCTTCATATGCAATCGATCGATCTCAACATTACCTATCGGTGTTTTAATCGATCTATAATACAGAAGTAAAAGTCTTTTGAGAACAATAACCACGCAACAATACTGTGCTCTATAGAAGGCAAATTCCGGTTCCGATTCCGTTTGAATAGACTATTGGTTTTGACGTTTTTCTTGCTGCCTATAAATTTTTAAAAACATCAACGACGCACCAATTATACAAAATTATCCGACGTCACACAAGACATGATGACGTCAGCCTTATTCGTTGGATTTTCTTGTTTTATCAATAGAATGAACAACATTAACATTCGTGTATATTTATTCTTTTACAGTCTGTACATGCTCGTTTGAGAGCAAGAGAGATATAAAAAGAAAGAAGGGAAAGAAAAGAAATTTGTTGATTTCCAATTGACAAAAATATTCTACCGAAAAGATCAATCTAAATATCGAAAATAGAATCATGTTTAGTCTAATTTCTACGAAACGAGCAAAGTGCGACTAACATTCTTGAATTGAATGCATAAATCTCGACGGTGACTGAGGAAAATTACGTTCACTCGTAAATGAGTCTTGTCGAGATGGGACACTTAGACGTTTCATTGAGTTGAAATCATTATTGTCTTTATCGTTTAAATGTAATAGTGAACTATTCGATGTTAACATTTTCTTTAAACGATTTTTCGATGAAATTGGACTGAAAGAAAATGTTCGACTGAGGCGACTTTTTGCTTTGTATAAACCACTAAACAACAACAATGTAGAGATTCATCAAGAACAAAAGGAAAGAGAATGATTCGATTTCATACGTTCGTAATGCACTTCCCACGGAATTTAATCCACTAGTTGTTGTTGCACTCATTGTTGAATGAGTTGATAAAGTATCATTATCACTCATGAAATCCATTGCTGAAAGAGGTGTAAATGCTCCGTTTTCTGGTCCGACATTTTCAATTAATGACGTCTACAACAAAGTCAACGAATCGATTTTTCCTCTCTTCAACTCTTTTAGCTTTACTTTATCGAGTAGACATCGTTCTTCAGCAATTGCTTTGGCTAGATGTTGGAGAACTTCTGTTTTACTTGTCTGATTGGTACTTGCAACAGTCGAGAGAGATGTTAACGATGTCATCGAGTCGGTTAGATGCGAACGTGATACAGACATGTGATTGTCAGCAACACGAAATACCAGTTGACGAGCCTGACCGTCGATTGAACACAACATACCGAACTGTTCATTTTCTATCGAAACAAACAACGATCGAGCGAGAGATTTCGTTTCGAAGATATTTACCATCACATGATGAGCCACCGATATCGAATAAACTTCGTATGTCGCTAAGTTGAATTAGTGCTACATGTTTGTAAGATTTCGTCGATTTAACACCTGGTGTTTTCCATGTGTTTACACGTAGTTTAGTTATCTAGATCGAAATAATTTAGTGGAGACAGTGATGATAGAGATTTGATTTACTTCGATGCAATCGGAGAAAAGAAACAGTGTCAAATGCGTTCGTTTGCCAGTTAGTTCTTGTGAAAGTTCGATTAAATTGAATTTTTGTAGGTAATCTCGATGTGCTGCAAGTAATTCAGGCTACAAGAACACAAACAAACGATCATAGAAGTCATGTTCAATGAAAACATACTGGACAATTATCAATACTATTAACGATACTGAATAATGAAAGATGTTTTTCCGTTTTTCCTCGTTCTTCATTTAATTTCTTTGCTACTTCACGTAGTTTATCAATAGCATTTGTTAATTGTTGATGATCTGCATATGTCGTTGGTGTGTATTTAAGTAAACGTTCTAAAAGCAATAAAACACTTGGTAAACGCTGAATCGGTCGAATCATTAGATCAGCGAGATGTTGTTTGCCTAATTCTGATTTGTGTTCACAGATCTAGAGGAGAAGAATAACATCCGATGATGAAAAAGAAGTCACGTTTTGAGATTTTTAACGATTACTTTCAAATAAGCATAGAAACGTGAATTGCTTTTTTCAAGTGAATGAATTGCTTGAATAGTTTTATCATAGAATTTTGTATAAGGTTGATAAACACGTAAGAGTTCAGTTGCCTGAAAACATAGAAATAAAGTAATTCAACGTTGTTTTTTTTTGTAGGTTCGAAGGTTATCAAAGGTAAATGAAGCGCAAGTAGAACTAATTCATTAATCTCCAATGAAGACTATCATCAATAGTTATGTGAAACTTAGAAGAATGGACTTAACTTACATTAGCTAAGAAAACCGAACCAATACAGGCATCTTCATTGAGTGCTCGGTCAAGTTGTTCAGCAATGGTCAGATGTAAATGATAAATTTCTTCGATATTACCGAATATTTGTGCACTTTCAACTTTGGTTAAGATAGGTCCGTTTCGACGATCATCTTTTTCCATTTCTGTTTTGAAGAACTGTCAAAATTAAATTATAGAATTTAGTAGTTCTTAGTATTATCATTTTACTACTCACACGAATGATATTCGATAGCATTGTAACATAGTTTCTTTCTGTTTCTCGAATTTCCATGCTGATTAAATACTTATTATCTTTTTTCATATTCGGTGTTTTTTGTTTCTCAAAATTTTCTGTTGACATTTCATCACCAAGACCATTTTCATTCTCGTTGCTACTATTAAATCGCTTATTGTTCGGTGTAGTGTTCATCTCTATATTGGAATTCGATTCTTTTCGTCGTTTTCGTTTCACTGATGTAGTTGCATTATGCTGCTGCATATAATTCGAATCATTTATCGACGTTGACAATGGTGATAAGGTTGAGAGCGAAAGTAACGTTGATCGAGGAGAATCGGGCGTTGTTGTTTCATTCATACCAGGTAATTTGATTGAGTAACTTGATTCATCGGCTTTACCCATTAAGCATAAACATTCCCAAAACCACTAGAAAACAAAGTTTCTGTAGCAAAAAATAATTCCAAAAAAAATATCGTCATTACTTGAACATTGACCATATGTTGACGATGTTTCCGTTTGTACGAGGGAAAAGCGGAGAGAAAAGTATTCGCATCCATCCCATTGCAAAAGACGATATGTATAGCATCAGATATTTCATTTGTTGTATAGCCACCTAAATCAAAAGGCAGATTTCTATGTGACATTGCTAGTCCTCATGTAATCAGATGTTCCTAGTAAAACTCATCTATTATATAGTACTTTTGAAAGCGATCTGAATTCACTCAGACGGAATTTACGCCCTAGAACATATTCCTAAGTACTTTGCTGTCAGATTTACACACACGTATTGTAGATTTCCCAAGCTTATCGTATCAACACTAATGCCATGTATGTTTTTCAAGAGGCAATAGAATCAGGTGCAATTCTTACCATTAGCAAGAACAAGGGTGCGTAAGTGTCTTTGTTCTATATCATCAGCAGCACCAAAAAAGAAGAGATTCAAATTATGCAGCGGTTTAGCACGATACGTTCGAATAAAATCTGCGTTCAATGCATCAAAATTTCGACTATCCTTTTCCTTCCAACATTCCAATAGCCATTCTTCTGTTAGAATTTCGCTTCGTTCCATATTAAACGCCGTCTACGCAAACATATCAGTAATTTTACATGATGGAATGATTCAACTCTTACCAGATATTTTTCGCCTAAATTCGCAAACGATACTACATGTGTCACTTGATCGCTGTAGTCTTTTCGAACTGATCCGCCAAGGTAATGTACAATATCACTAAACTTCGTCTAGAAAATGCAAATTCAAATCGAATTACAAGATAACGAAATGATTTACATGTATTTCACGACGAGTACCACCCACAAAACAAATCACTGCCGATGCCAAATGTTGAGAATACAATGGACGATTTCTCCGTGGTACTGGAATATCCTGAAAACAATGCGATCATAGTTTCTTAGATGAAGTTAATTCAACCCTACGATTTTCTTTTCTGCACATGTTAAGACAAGCTCGGCACTAATTATGTAAATGTTTTCATCCTCTTTTAAACTATAAAACAGATTTTCATCAAACGATTGCACAACATAAATTCTCAATTGACGTTTTGTTAACAATTGTTTCGTTTCGGACAAGGTCCGAAGAACATGTTCATCATCAGTAAAACGTTCATACGCATAACGATCTTCGAGTGCGGCAAGTAAACGCGTATTGGAACACGCTTTTCCAATAACACAAAATGTGATTGCTAAAGAGAAAAAAAAAGTTCAATTCATAGAACGAGATAAATCAAGATGATTTACTCCAATCTTCTGATGATGATTCGTCATTTTGAGTTTTATGAATATCTTCCATTGGTACGAAAATCTAATTGGGATATTTAACACACAGACGACATATTCCCGCTCTCTCTCTTCTTTCATCAAGACATTCGCAGACAAAGAACAAAAAAGAGCAAGGGCATTGACCAATGATAAAGTATTTCAGAAATAGATAAAGCTTTATTAGTGAAAATTTCAATTAGAAAATCAATTTCTCGTTGCATACTATTCAATTTTCGCCTTTTTCTTTTCGATATTTAATATCTAAGCTTCATTCCTATTTGTCAATAATTTCATCCAATCAGCATATTGTTGTTTGAAAGTTCATATTTTCTCCTTTCAGCCATCATGGCTCATTTTGTGCTTGTGACTCGAATCGGAAATTAAACTGGGATGTTTTCTCTCGGATCTTTAAAACTAATCTACCGTCAATTCGCATGACTGACACCTCGCCATCCGACTCCGAGCTTGAACTTTGGTTCACTGTAAGGTTGAAGTTATACTGCGTTTTTTGTTTACCAGAACGAGATGGTTTTCCTACTCCTTCCGACTTAGAAATGATTGCAAAATATTTACAGATGTTTGTAAACGACAGCCAATGGTTACTTGATGAATAGGTTAGGATAGAAAATTATGTTTATCATCGTGTTTGTGGACTTTGTTTCATCAGTCATTTGCATGTTATCATGTTGGCTTTTATCAATGTGTACGATGATTACTGAATATTTATCTTGATTTTGGATAGAAAGTTTTTATTAAAGAATAGAGGATCTATTGCCAGATAGCACAAGATTGTGATTGATAAGTACCTAATTGCTTTTCGAGCAGGCTAGTCGAGCCGTCATCTCAAGAACAATTCTTAGACTTCGCTGAAAAGAAAAGCCCATATTCAGCATTTTACATCGATTTATTTCTTAAGGAAAGAATGAGAAGTACTCAAAACTCAAACTAGAAGTGTCGTTTTTTGTATCCCGACTAATACAAATGTGATCTAATCAGATAGGACCTGACGTCATGTTTTCGAATGGATTTATCTGACTAATTCAGCACACAGTCTTATCGAATGATTCAGTAGTTGATTGCATTATGACGAGATTGCGCCGGCATTGTATTTATAGACAGCAGAAATCTCATTTTGTTTTGTTTTTCGAGTAGTAGTCGATTGATTTCAATCATTGATTTACGTGTTTATTGCGTAGATTTTTTCTTCTGAATTGATCCATTAATTGTGACATTGACGTCAAACATGTCGTCGAGTTTTTCTCATCTGTGTAGATGAGAGCAACAAATGATTATTTTCTACTCGAATTTGTCATCTAGACCTTTGTGCTTTTCTTTTCATTTGTTCTTCAGCGTCTCACGCACTTTCACATGAGAATATAGTTATCTAGCAATACATACATCGATTCTGTTTGGATGCTTTCTGGATTTGCTACTGATACGAGAGTAATCGCTACAGTGTTCTTTTTTCTCTCTCGCTCTCTTTTCTTTCTCTTTCTTTCGCTTAACATCGAAGAATCGTATGCACTCAAAGGCATATATACACTCCAAAAAAAAATGAGAGAATCTAAGCCTTCGACTTGATTTGCTTGTCGCATCTGTAGCGAACCGATAAGAATAATATTCTTTTTTTATTGGCGAATGCTAACCTTTCTTTTTTTTTTTACTAAACTAATTAATAGCGAAATCTCACTGGTGGGATCATTAAAAAAAAGTACATAGTATTGCTGATAGCTCGTGATGTTATTTCAAATTTCGTCTAAAGTTTATTCTGACGTCATTTGCAAGTAACATGTTTTCTTTTTTCCCTTATACAGCTATGAAAGTCCATATACACATAAAACGATTAAATCTATTCCATTGCTTTCTTTTTTTTCGTCGACGTCGTCGAAATGTTTGCGATTTTTCTTTTCTCCGATAACGTCGAACATGCATTCAAGCCTTGAAACGTACATATGCACATACATATACGTGGGTGTGCACAAGTATTACAAGTGCTTCGTTTCTTTTTTTCATTATATTTTTCATTTGTGACATACGATCAGTCTGTCTAACTTTGCTTTTTTAAGATTATATTCATTCTGTCCAACTTCTGTTTGGGAGTTCTGGCGATCACGTTTTGCGATTATTCGATGAGTACAACTGTTGACGGTAAATATACGCCTAACCAAGCGGTAAGAGATCGAGTTCATAATTGAAATTGAAATGCTCCAATATTGATTATTTTTCAGACCGAATACGTGCAAGACTGCACGCTCTCGGGCGAATTCTGCCGAGCGCAATATTGACTAGTACGCCAACACCTTCAATCTTTTCCCTATCGATATTATCCGTATCGATACCGTTCCAACAAATTCGATTGGCGTCTTATTTCCACGAAAATTAGAGACTAAATAGAGATTCAATAGAAAACAAGCGTTTTTTCTTCACAAGGAACAAACTTTTATCAAGTATAATCATGCCTTCACATTTAATCAATCCATCGATGACAGAGCTTCGTTATAAACATTTACGTTTCTTAATCACGGACAGCCCAGCCGACGAAAATCTTCAAACCTTCATTGAAGTAAGTGTTTGCCAATAAGACGATGGTCGGATCTTTACATTTATTGTTTGTGTATATAGACTTGTTTGAAATATGATGTTACAACATTAGTTCGTGTCTCCGAAAAAACTTACGATACGAAACCAATTGAAGCAGCCGGCATTAAAGTTTACGTGCGTATCGATTTCGAAGAAGAAATCAGATTTAAAAGAATATTTTTGTCTTTCAGAATCTTGAATATCCTGACGGCAGTGCACCTGATTCAATCGTTCGTGATAAATGGTTAAATATTGTCAAAGAAAACAAACACGGTTGTATTCTCGTTCATTGTGTTCATGGGCTTGGACGGTAAGTGATTTCTTCTTACCTTTCGGACTCATAAAATATTCTTGTCGATTGTTCATCTAGCTCGCCTGTTCTTGTTGCAATGGCCTTACGTGAAGCTGGAATGAGCCGACAAGAATCTATCGATTTCGTCCGCTCACGTCGCCGTGGTTCATTCAATATTCGTCAATTAGAATTTCTTCAAAATTATCAATCAGGTCATCGCCTCATCAACAAACATGCTGGCTGTCTTATTATGTAATCGTTTTCCTCTTTTTTTTTCATTCATTCATTATTCTTTGGATCTCTCTAACCCCTTCATTTGCCCCTCATCTTATCGCCTCATTTACTCTTAATCACTCTAATAATTCTGTTTTTGCCACTTATTTACGCACGAAATACTTTAAATGAAATAAAATAACTGTTTTTTTTTCGTTTCCTTTATGAGTTTAAATCAAGCTTTTCACATCCGCTGTCTGTATCATGGAACAACCATGAGCGATCAGTTCATTAAGACGTAGATTTATATTGTTTTCATCCACACCACGGCATGCATCTTTTATAATATGAGTTTTATAACCATTTTCAAGTGCATGCAACGCGGTTGCAAAGACACACACATCCGTTGCAATACCAACGATAAATACTTGTTGAACGTTATATCCTTTCAGTCGGGAGTGTAAAGTTGTTTCACGTATTTTCATGTTATCCCAAAATGCGGAGTATGAATCAATATCACTGTCATAACCTTTGAACAGGTTGATTACTTGACGATTTTTATTTGATTTCACAATTGATAGGTCTTGGTGTAGCTCAGCACCATGCGTATGCTGTACACAATGTACAGGCCACAGGATTTGTTCTACACGAGATTGACGTTCGTTATCGAATACAAATATTGCTGTATCGAATACTTTCAATTCCTCCATTGACTTTGAATCTTTTGCTAGTAGATGTGCTCGTAAAGGTAGATTATCATAGAACGAAATATGATCAGGTGTATGCCAGTCTTGTGTATAAACAACGACATCAAATTTGATTTCATCCAATAATTTATTTATTACAGGTATGACTTGCTCTCCTTGGTGTTGACTGGGACAATTCTTCAGAGCTAACGATCCATCAATGAAATCATACTGTACATCAACGATTAGTAGGGCATTGACATGCTTTGACTTTTTCTTTGGACGAATTGCATTTGGAATAGCGTCAGTTATTGCATCGACTCTGTAAAATTGAAATCAGTCGATTAGTTCTCAAGTTCACACAAGAAAAAAACAAGAAATTTATTACGCTCTACAAATCGCCGCGTTCACATTGCCCATAGTTTTGCTTTCGTCGGCGTTCTCTTCTACACACACTTATCACCGAAAATAACTAAAAAATACGTATGATAAATGTCCAAGTTGTGTTTCTTTTGACAAGGCAAACATTGATTCATCCTACACAAGTCGATACATACCGAAAAAGAAATGAATGTATGATACGTACTGTGTATGTCGAATATTAGTGAAATTACTTGCAATTGGCGATTGATAAGCATTTTAGAAGAAAAGGAAAAAGAAGTGGGAGAGAGAAAGAGTAAAAAACAGCGTGATCGTCGGTCTTTCGTTGAAAGTTTTTCCATGACGCAATCACCTTGAAATTGTCGATGGATATTTTCTACTGAATTATTGAAAATAAACATTATTTATTATTGATAAGCATTTTTACGACAAACATTCGTTTGAATAAATGAGAAAAATTTTGCGCTCTTCTTATTTCTTCCTTATGATTACCGAACAAAATATGTCTGAAAAAGAATATTTTCAATGGAGGTTGTTTTACCCATTGACGTCAGATAATATGAATATTCAATCAGAAAATGTGTCTTCCATTTCACCGTTTACACTAAACACTAAACTAAGCATGTTAGCCATTATTGATGAAAAACATTCGAAACAATCATCGATTGTGGACGTGTACTATCCGTTGGAAAGTATGGATATTTGCTTAAAGGTTCACTATTTGGAAAAATCTAATCCGTGTAAAATCGAAATTGAAATAAGGAATCGACAGAGAGAACAATCATTGACGTCTGTTCAACATTGGTCGATTTTTCAAATGAAGTTTCCACAAGTAAATCTACCGGATAAAATCTTGACACGGCTCGATGAAATAACCAGTGAAAAAATCAGCAAATACCTGCAAATGATTGTTAACGAAGAATATAATCGCCTAGAGTACATTCAAATCGAGAAAACATCGACAGTATGGCAAATGGACGATAGCGATCGGGAATTAGAACAAAGTGATATTCAGCTGACATTGATGAAAGGAAATGAACCTAATGAAGTGTTTTACATTCCGAAGTATTGGAGGACCATAGCGATACAAACAGGTGATTATGAGAAACTTGTCAAAACATTAACAACGTTACAAATCGAAGATAATCGAGATCTTTTGGATTACTTTTCATATCTTATATCACAGACACGTTTGAATTCGTTTTCTTTACAAAATCAACAACAATTGGGCAATTCAAATCTATCATCGGAAAAAGCTTATATGAATCTGTTAACAATGAGTTATGCTGCATTTATTGAACTAATTCAACGTATTCAGAAGAATAATCAAAGCTAAATCAAATTAATGACAAAGATTCTAGCGACCTCTTCGGATAATCACAAGGAAACCGGATATGTTGCTAATATAAAATAGAAAAAAATCCGCTTTTCTGACATTTACTTATATTTATTCTGTCAATCAAAAGGAGCGATTGAAATCAATCAATATTTAACAACAAAATGAATGAAAAAAAGCACGCATTGATTGCGACTTTTTTTTGGTTTTTCTTTTTCTTTCAAATCAATATTTTCACGAAATGAGATGGTGTGTGTTCACAAGCTGCTCTCAAGAGATAAATGTGCATGAAGTATTTTGTTTGCACTCGTCATTATCAGACGGAAATGAATGNCTCGCGTTTGATGTAGGCTTAAAAGAAGATGCACAAGGTTTGTGAAGATAAACACAGCGCAGATATCTTCTTTTTTTCTCATGTCTATTATGTAATTTGCAGGCGAATCTTGTTGGTGGACTATTCATCCAGCATCAAAACAAAGAAGTGAAGGTGAAAAAGTGCGCTTCAATGATGATGTCATCCTGGTTTCAGTCTTCTCGGAACGATATCTTGTATGACAACTTTCTTCGAAATCCAGTCTTTTCCAATTGATTTCTAGCATGCGTATATGTATACCAATGAACGTGGTGGAGTCAATGCATCATTTCGTCAACAAGTATGGAGTTTAGTACCGATTTCAAGTGGTGTAGCACGTGTAAAGAATCCTGGATTTGTTCTTGGTGGTGACGTAATCCGCATCATGCATGGCAATATGGATCATTGTATAACGACACCACCACCAGATTCTCAAGTTATTGATGATTCGGGAAGGTAAAGATATGTTTTGTTGTTATTGTTATTGTTCGTTCGAATATCGATTGATCAAAATGATTGTAGATTGCGTTAGAAATCTCTCGAGAAATCTTTCACCAGAATCAAGTCAAAGCGCTGGGCATGACAAAAGAGAAGAGAAGAATCTTTCGAGTTTATTCGCCAATTGTCACATATTAATAATCGTAATACTAATAGGATGAAGGTCACTGATTGAATAAATAAATAGTTGAATACACAAGAGCCTAATACGTCGATCGATAAAATAATATTTCGTCACCGGATATTAATCAATTGATTTGTTTTAGTCTCTTCATTAAAAGTGGTGCTTCGTGTCAGCAAGCTCGATCGTTATGGCGAATTGAATGTTTTAAAATAAAGTAAACATCGCTTGAACTCGTTCTTGAGTCACACAGTCAATGTGTTTAGATGGTACAGTGGATTTGTTGGTTGGAGTTCATTGATTCGCCTTCGCCATGTAACCTCCGGCCTTTATTTAGCTGTTATCGGTGATGAAAATGGTAGGAACAAGCTCGAGAAAAAGATGTGTTTTTTGAAAATGGAATTTCAGGTCCTAAAGTAACCTGTATATCGAAGAAGAATGCAAGTGCAATTGCCGTGACATTCGAAATGAAAATGTCAAAAGTATGTTACAATGCCATTAGAGCGGAGAATTTGACTAATATTGAATTAATTAGGAAAAACAAGCAGAAGAAGTAAGCGAACAAGAAAATCTCGGTGTACCAACGATAAAATATGGTGATACAATTGTTTTTATTCGTCATGTTGATTCGGATCTTTGGATTAGTTATGAAACGTTAGAATTAACTATAAAAGGAATTGGTAAAGTGGAAGAAAAACGAGTAAGAAGATTCCTTTCAAGCATTGATTGTCTTCATGGAAACCAATGTCGCTGTTTTATTTGATTAGATTATCCCAGCAGTTGAAGGTCATATGGATGATTGTTTTCGTCTTGTGCGAGCTCAAGAGCAAGAACAAAAAACGGCTCTAGTCATTCGAATTTGTAATGCTATTCTCGGAAGATTCAATCGAACTGAGTAAGAACGAAAGTCAAGTTAGTTGTTAATGTCGAAACGTCGTTTTTTCCTTTCCAGTCCAATGTCCATTGATGCTGAAACGGCTAATCATCTCTTGAGCAAAAGTGATGTAGTTCAAGCTTTATTACAAGATTTAATTGGATTCTTTTCTCAACCATCGCCCGCAATTGATCATGAAGAACGGCAACTTCGTTTGAAAGCTCTCAAAAATCGACAAGATTTGTTTCAAGAAGAAGTAATTGAAATGCATTCAAATATGATTTCGACTAAAACGGCTTATTCGTAGGGAATGATTCGGATTTTAATTGCTGCAATAAATTTTTTCAGCGAACGAAGAGACAAATCATTATTGCTGGAAGGTGTCGAAGAGAAAATCGAAAATATTACCAATAAACTCTATGTCGTGCTGGCGGCGTTGATCAAGGGTAATCGTACAAATTGTTCAAATTTTGCTCAAAGTGCTCGACTGAATTGGCTTGTTAATCGTTTACAATCACAAGAAGCATCTAGCGGTGTGTTAGATGTCCTTCATAGTGTCCTAGTTGACAGTCCTGAAGTGTTAAACATGATTACTGAATCACATATTCTCGCAAGTAAGCTCATCGAACGACGAATATCATGTTGATAGGAAAATTTGCCTTGTTTAAGTTATTGCTCTACTCGATCGCAATGGTCGTGATCCAAAAGTACTCGATGTACTTTGTTCACTTTGTGTTAATAATGGTGTGGCTGTTCGTGCCAATCAGAATTTGATCTGTGAAAACATTTTACAACGACGTGATCTTCTTCTACAAACTGCTTTAGTCGATCATGTAGCATGGTAAACAAAAGCGATGTCCTAAGATATGCTATAGTTCGAGAAAATACATTGTAATGGGCTTCAGAAAAGGTCAAGGCTGTATTGGACCCATGACAGGGAAAGAGTATACAGACAATAGGAGAAAAGATTTAGAGAGGAAAAGGAGAGATAATTACTCTATTAAATCTGTTATTGATTAGCGTTGATGAATTAAAATTATCAAGATGGCCAGAAAAAGGACGTTTCTGCTTTTCCATATCTTGAATGAAGAATTTATCTGAGATGAATTCCTTGAACTTAACCTTAGATTCAAGGCTACATTCGATTAACTAATAAAAATGAACGAAAACCGAAATCGATCTCTTCTAGTATGCGTCCAAATATCCTCGTGGGAGTTGAAGATGGCGAATCAATGTATAAAAAATGGTATTTCGAAGTTGTTATTGATCATATTGAACAAGTAACTCATGTTCAACCACACATACGTATCGGTTGGGCGACAACGGACTTTCAACCGTCACCAGGCCATGGTGATGGGTTCTCATCGAACGGAATTGGTGATAATACGTACTCATATGGTTTCGATGGGCGATATGTTTGGTTCGCTGGACGAGCATATGATGTATCGAATCGAGTTCTGTTACCAACGGATAATATGCAGCATATTGGATTTAAAAAGAATGATGTTATCGGATGTTTACTGGATTTAACTATTCCCGAAATGTGGTTTTCATTGAACGGTTTACCAGTTAAAGGTCTCCTAAGAGAATTTAACGTAACTGGAATGTTTTATCCCGCAATTTCGCTATCATCTCGTGTCAGGTAGGATTACTTTCATCAAGTTTATTTCAGGCCTGCCAAACTCGATAATTTAGTTGTCGATTTATCTTTGGTGCTGAACATGGCCGCTTCATCCATCGACCGCCGGAGGGAGCCGCTCCATTGTATGAAGCAATGCTAGCTAAACAAAAAGTAGCGATCGAGCCATGCTTTTCATTTGGTAATATTGAACGCAATCGTTTGGATGGTCCAACCCAATTTCAACATCATATTGCGTTCACGCCACAACCAGTACGAACTACTCATATAACTTTTCCAGCACATTTGGAAAATGTTCGCGATCGCTTAGCTGAGAATATTCACGAAATGTGGTCAATGAATAAAATATCCTGTGGCTGGCGTTTCGGCGAAGTAAGCTTACATTGTAAAAAAACAAATCTGAGTTTGATCGTGAACTTTCTCGTTCGTTAGTTTCGAGATGATTCACAAAAAGTTCATCCATGTTTAACATCATTCGATCGTCTTCCAATGGCTGAAAAGCAGTATCATACAACAACAGCACTGGAAAATTTAAAGTAAATTCATATCGAATGACAACTGCTTTTTCTAACCGTCGTGTTTATCTAGGAGTTTGTTAGCTCTTGGCTATCATATTGGCGTAGAAATCAAAAATGATGATCGTCGATTCAAATATGTTAAACTGCCCAACACATACCTTCAATCAAATGGTTACAAACCACAACCATTAGATCTTTCAAATATTGTTCTATCAACAAAAATGGAAGAACTAATTGAAACATTAGCAGAGAATACACACAATGTTTGGGCAGCTGGAAGAATCAAAGATGGATTTACATATGGAATAGCTGATGTAAGTACAGTATGACACTTATTTAAATAACAGATTCTTCAGGTTGACCTTCATTAGACTTCGAATAGATCCGATTGACTCGGTGTATAGGTCAGAATAACTTTCGATCAGTCTAGAAATCAGACATGCACTCAGTCGATTAATACCAGAAGGCGAGAAACATCTCCAGTTGCAAGTAGGAACCTGCAGGGCGCGACATATTTACAATTCGTAATCTGACCTTGTTCGATTCTATAATTACACGAGTTTCGCGTCAGATCATGTTACACGAGTTTTGAGTTCTAATGTATTAAATGACCACAAGAATAAAGATCTCGTCGGAAATCCAAGTTAGCAATTGACATCGATGTCTGTGTACTATATTACAAGAAATCTGATAAATCGATTATTATTATTATTGCCATCTGTCGAATTTCGCCTAATCTAACATGAATTGACATGTGCTCTATCACAACAAATGAATTCTTCTTTAAATAAATACACTTCTTTTTAGAATCCACGTCAAAAGCGAAGTCCGCATTTGATTCCCTATGCGATTGTTGATGATAGCATTAAGAAAATCAATCGTGATACAGCGAGTGAAACGGTTAAAACTCTTTTGGCATATGGATATACCATTGAACCACCTACAGGTGATGTGGAAGATCTTAATCGTCGTAATCGTGAAGCAGCAAATGCATCGTCGAGCGAACGAATTTCAAATTATCGTACATATCGTGCTGAACAAACGTTCGCTGTCACACGTGGTAAATGGTATTATGAAGTGGAATTGTTAACACCTGGTCAAATGTTAATCGGATGGGCACAAGTATCGAAACTTGATGCAGCTTATCCACTTGGAACCGATGCGCATGGATATGCCTTTGATGGCTTTCATTCTCGACGTTTCCATCATAATATATCCGATGGGTTTGGTAAACAATGGTCGAAAAATGATGTCGTTGGCTGTATGATTGATTTACACGACAAGACAGTCAGTTTTTCATTGAATGGAGAATTGATGTTGGATAATTTTGGTAATGAAACAGCTTTTGATGGATTAGAGGTTGATGGTATTGGATATGTACCTGCGTTAACATCATTCAGTGGACAAAAGGCACGATTAAATTTTGGACAAGATGTTAACACATTAAAATATTTCACATCGTGTGGCTTACAAGAAGGTTATGAGCCTTTTTGTGTGTAAGTATTGAAAGTCATAGTATAAACACTTGATCATTTTTCTGTTGCTATATCTAGGAATATGACGAGAATTTTAACATTCTGGTATTCGAATTTCATACCTCGTTTTGAAATTATTAAATCTGACTCACCATCGTTTGAAGTGACTCGAGTTGGTGCGAGGTATGCCTTTGACATTGTCTCGATGATTTTATTCTTTCGTATAGTCGAGATAGTTCACCATTGATCAAACTTCAATCGCGATTATTTGGAACATTGGACAAAGTGGAGTTTGAATTTCTTCGTCTGTCCTTACCACTTTGTTGTCACGACACGTTCACACCGAGGTATGTTCAGTTAGCTTGTCTAAGTCAAACGAATGAAGTTTTCATTTCTTTTCTTTTGCAGACAGCTGACTCTTGAACGGCGACAAATCGCTTTACACGAATATCTCGAATCTCAAGAAGAAAAACGTACATTTGCTTTTCCACCAACATCAGGTTCTGTAGTTCGAACTAAATCATTCTCACACGGCACATCTGATACAATGGATTCACATATAACTAATCAAACGGATACAAATCCGAATTTTCTCTCGCCAGACACAATCACCAATAAATCTGGACGCAATCCAACGAATCTACTAGTTAAATTTCGCGATCCGAATGCATCAAAGAAAAGTCCATCACCATCGCCATCATCACCCTCGATGGCAAATGGTCAAGGCACTCTAATGAATGGTTCGTCTACAAATGAATCCATTGATCGTTTGGGCAAAACCAATCCAAAAGGATCAACGAGCAAACTGAATAACTTCTTTCAACGATTCTCGAAAGAACCACAAGCGTCAAATGAATCAGCGGTAAAGCCCTCAAAGCGTACGGTAAAAGTCAGTGGAACTAGTTCAACCAGTGGTGGACAACCTACTCAACCTCAATCTGTCTTAAAAGTTCCGACGATCAATTCGCCATCGACATCTGCAGGTACAACAGCAAAATCAAGCAATATTAACACCAGACGATCATTTACAGACAACGAAGCCGAATTTAATGATCAAACAAGTGATTTGGAACATGATGAAATTCGCGCTATTAATGAACATGTTCACGAATACTATTACGCTGTTAGGATCTTACCGGGCCAAAATCCTCGTTTAGTCTTTGTCGGTTGGGTTACATCAAGATTCAAACCTATTCTACTTAAAGAAGGCCTTTCCGATGATTCATCGATAACATCAACGACTAAACTATCCAAATTAATCCGACGTTGTACAATTACTCAAACTGCCGAAGATGGTTCTATACTGGAAAGTGCTAGTCGGCAAGATGCGTACATGTTCTGTGCTAGTGATTTATTAGAGAATATGCCAGATCAAGAAGCTGTGGCACGACGTGTTGTTAACGGACTCGTAATTGGTTGTTTATGTGACGTGTCAACAGGTCACTTAACGTTCTATGTTAATGGAAAAGAATCAGCACAGAAACTAGAGGTATGCATTGAATCGAATTAATGAGAAGATTGTTTACTTATTGGAAATCAGCAGATATTAGGAGACAAATATCTAAAAAATGTACTAAGAAGTCATGCTTAAAAGTTGATCTTTTACTGTTATGGAAAAAATATTTTCATAACCTTTGCCTAAAACTATTGGAAAACATGAGCTTGTACAGATAATGAATTACCTTCGATCGAAGGTTATACTCATTTGTTTCGCTTTTATACTAAACGAACTTAATCTGTTAACATAATCGACGTTTTTTATGTAAATTTTAAGGTTGAACCCGGTACAAAACTTTATCCAGCAGTATTTGTCGAACCAACTGTCAAAGAAGTTCTTCAATTCGAATTAGGACGTATTAAAGTAAGATGATGAATTGAATAAAAGTCCAATTACGTCATTGTCGTTCTTTATGTAGAACTGTTTACCATTGACTGCTGCGCTATTTCCCAGTTTGAATCGTGAGGAGCGTTTTCTTCCTCAATTGCCATCTCGTCTGAATGTCCAATCGCTTGTCCGTTGTCATTGGTCACGTGTACCGAATGCAAATCTCCGTTGCCAACAATTGAAATTATCAGATGTTCGAGGATGGAGTGTTTTCGTCGAAGATCCCGGTAAAGAATTCTTACTGAATAACCCATACCTTATATATTCTTGTTTTCATAGTTCAAATGGAAGCTATCTATGTTCCGGAAGATGATCGATGTACTGACATTTTAGGTTTAGTTGAAGATGAAGATGATCTCAAGTATTTACATTTGATTCGTTGTTTTTCCAGCAGTTTTTACGAGATTATTTAGTTTCTGTTCGAATACATTGACTTTATACAATGCAATCTGTGCTCAAGGAAATAATCGTGTTTCACATGAAATATGCAAATTAGTCGACGAGAAACAACTGATGTACTGCGTTAAAAATCCATGTAAGTTACACATACATTCTCATTTTCAATTCATATGCAATTTTTCTGACAATATTTAGATTTATGTGGACCTATTCGAGTCGGTATTCATAATCTATTAATTGCTCTACATTTTGAGACACATGTCAAAGCTCGGTAAGACGATTCGAATGACTAACTTTCGTATATGCACATACTTTTGTTTTGCTCTTTCTAGAAGTTTAACATCACACGAATTCATTATTCCATTGTCAGGTTTACTTCGAAAGAATGTTTTACTACGCTCACAAAATTCACCTGAACAACAACATATTTATGCAACAACGACGTATATACCTGCAATGGAAAACTTTCTCTCTGTACGACCAAAACTAATCAAAGAAGAAGAGTAAGTTTCCGAGCGAAGTTCTATTTCTTCTTAATTTCGTTTTCCTTCAGTTTTAAAATCGAACGTGAACGCAAAGTACTTGTTCCACCACCTTTCAATGTCGGCAATCTCAAAGAATACGTCATGAGTTGTTTATTTGATGCGATTAGTAAATGTTCAAATCATCTTCGCGATCCTGTTGGTGGCACTTTTTCGAACTGGCTTGTGTAAATATGTTCAATCGTACTCTTCTCTTCACTCTGTTCTTCACTGATTTTAGACCACTCCTTCAATTAGTTGACGCTCTGCTTGTCATGGGTTTATTAGGTAATTAGAATGAATCTCCGTATGTTTGATTTGCAAGAATTTTCTAATGTAGAAGTGAATGATATCCAACAGTTATTATATTTAATTGATCCAACGTCATTCGCATCCGATAGCGATAAACATTTAGATGAAGGTTTACTCCAAATGAAATTAGACGAGCCTGTTAAACTGCAATTATGCTATGTTTTACAACACCTGTGTAATTATCAGTTACAGCATCGTATCGAAGCCTGCATCGCATTTTCAGAAGAATTCGTCGGAAGACTACAAGCGGTAAGTTCGTTTCGATGGTTATTTAATTTGCAAAATTTGATTGTTTAGGATCAAAAACGTCGGTACAATGTTTTGAAAGAGTCAAGTTTGCCACCAGCATTAATGGCCAAGAAAACTCGAGAATTTCGTTGTCCACCGAAAGATCAAGTAAGTTGATGAGTAACAACGAGCATGAGATTGAGTGTGCTATTTAGATGCAAGCATTGATGGATTTTAAACGTGAGGCAGGAGAAGAAGCGGTTGGCAATGAAGATATTCAAGAAGAGATCAAAGAAATGTTGAAGAATTTTCATTCGAATTTACTTGTTTTACAGCAAGTTGTCGAGGTTCGATTTGAAAGTTCGGTTTAACTCTTTTGCTGAGTATTTTCTTAGATGAATGATGATTATTCGAATGCAACCAAAGTCTCGAAAGGCAATGAGATGGATCATGCAGAACAAATCTCTTTATTTTCTCGTTTACTCGAAATTCTTATTCGTCATGCAATAAGAAAGAAAACTGACAGTGCAGTTAGTAATCTGGATAGACAACTAATGTGGAAACCAGGAAGTAAAATCAAAGCAAAGCGTATTTTATTTGTCATGATTCGCCTCTTTCTATTTCATAGAAACGCTTTGCGAAGTGATCAAATCAACTGTTATTCGATGGGGTCGTGGAACTCATATCGCCGATCCAAATTTGATTCGAGAGATGTTCAAATTGATCTATAACCAATACGACGGAATTGGCGAGGTAATGTGTCTAAATTCATTATCATCTGTATGCAAAGTCTTTTATTTATAGGTTTCGCGTTGTCTCGAGCGAACGTATATTATCAATGAGAAATCAGTACCTGATATTAAATTGTTACTACGTAAATTGAGTATTGTTCGTGCTCTACTTACCGTACAAATGGATGCTGATGAAGAAGGAATAATGATATCATGTTTGAAGTAAATTTTGTCTTTGCACATTCGATGAAATGTACGGGAGAAAAAACATAACTTTGATTTTTAGTGATATTATGGATAATCGAGTGTTCTATCAACATCCGGATTTGATGCGAACATTGTGTGTTCATGAAACAGTGATGGCAATCATGGTTAATCGCTTGAATAAGAGTAAACAAGAACAGACGTCTATGTCATCGACCGGTGATATGGATGGTTTCGCTCAAACAAACGAGACAGGAGAAAATCTAGAGATTCATCCAGCTAAAGTAATAGAAAACGAAGGCAATTCATTGTTTCGACAGTTGCTTCTTGCAGGAAGATAAAGTTGAACTTGTTACAACGTGCTGTAAATTCTTATCGTATTTTTGCCGCACATCTCGTCACAATCAACGTGCTATGTTTGAACATTTGAGCTTTCTTTTGGAGAACAGTTCGATGTTACTTTGTATGTGGATAAAAAAAGATATTGTGTGTCTTAATTCGTTTCATTTTCAGCTCGTCCATCACTTCGGGGTTCGGCACCGTTGGATGTTGCAAGTGCTAGTGTTATGGATAATAATGAGTTAGCATTAGCTCTACGGGAATCACATTTGGAGAAGATTGCCTCGTATTTGTCTCGTTGTGGTACAACAAGAAATGAAGAATTGTTTCTGCAAGGTTATCATGATATCGGTTGGGATCCTGTTGATGGTGAACGGTTCGTATTCTGCTAGGATTTGTTTCGTTTGAGAAGTACGTTCTTTTATCATTTAGATTTCTGGATTTCTTGAAATTCTGCGTTTGGGTCAATGGTAAGATTGATAGTTCAAGTAAGTTACCGGATAATCGTTTGTATCCATGTTCTAGGTGATACTGTGGAAGAAAATGCAGATTTAGTGGTTCGTTTGCTTATTCGTCGTCCGGATTGTTTAGGCCCTGCATTGCGTGGTGAAGGTGGTGGTTTACTCAAAGCAATCCGAGAGGGTATCGCCCAGTCACTTTACATCGCACGACGACAAAATCCTGATGATCCTGTTATACAAGCTGCTTATCAAGAAATCATCGATGATGAAAGCATGCATAATTTAAATGAAGAATAGTAAGTTTTTTGCTAATCGATAACAAGGATATATTTCTGAGAGATCAATGTATTCATTTCGATGAAGTTTTGTGTCACTGAAACAAGCTTCAGAGTGCTCTAAATATTACTTATGTTGCTTTCACTGTCAGTTGCTGAGGTCTATATCAAAAGCTGGGCTATGGAATCTTTAATTTAAAGATTGACTCACGCGTTTCGATAGAGAACTAATCGGTTCAATGTTGTTTGTAATCATTCTTCATATTCACTTGAGTATCGCTGCACATAAACTAACTCTTTAGTAGCAACCAGTGGGCACCGAAAAATATGGCCGACGCGTAAGTGTTAAGTCACACATTGTCTATTTCACTAGACCTCCTAAAGCACAATCGTAAAAGTCTCGATGTCGACCAATTTAGTCGTCGTTTTGTCTTCGATTGTCAATGTTGTCAGCGTTGATAATGCATGATTGTCTCATATTAAAAATAAACCTGTTGTTGTTCACAAATAAACCAAACAAAAACTCGACTATTGATTCTCCAAACAAACTCATTGGGAATTTGCTTTCGTTTCATTCTAGCGATCGACTTCAAGTTCGTTTACCATACGAAGATGATGAAGAATATATCGATTTGGGTGCAGCTGAATTATCATTCTATGCAATTCTCGTGGAGTTATTAGGACGATGTGCACCATCGGAAGAAACAATCAAAATGGGCAAACCAAATGCTGCCAGAGCGAAGTCTATTCTTAAAAGTTTGGTGTCTATGCATGATCTGGAAGGTGTTCTTGGTCTTAAATTTCTTTTACCAAGTAATTTGACAATCAACTATAACTGCGAGAGTGACTTGATGTTTTCTCATTCGTTTAGATGATAACTCAATGCCACCTGGCCTTCAACCTTCACATAAAATGTCGATTATTCTATTTCTTGAACGTGTCTATGGTATTCCTGATCAAGAAACATTCTTTCGTCTTGTTGAAGACGCGTTTCTTCCCGATATTCGTGCTGCTACTATTCTCGACATGGTAAACCAATCTATTTCTCGTAGATACAAACTAAGATAAAGTTCAATTTTCTTTGCAGGCTGCAATTGCAGAAAGTGATATGGCTTTGGCATTGAATCGTTATCTGTGCAATAGTGTTATACCATTAATGACGTCGCATGCACACTATTTTGATGATTGTGAACATCGATCATCACTTTTGGAGTCCACATTGCATACAGTTTATCGTCTATCGAAATGTCGTTCGTTGACGAAGAATCAACTCGATGTTATTTGTGATTTTCTACTTTCGTTCGCAAGGTAAACATTCATCTATAGCGTTGTTTTCGCAAGAAGAAAGAAACCTCTATTCTAATTCAGTCAACTAAAACCGTCGATGATGACGCCTTTGTTGAGAAAACTTGTTCACGATGTGCCCGCGTTAACTGATCAAACAATTGTACCACTACGAGTATGTATTACTGCTCTTTTTAGTCATTACACTGAGTGTTATTTACTTCTCTCGTAGATGTTAACACAATGGTATGATCGATGTAGTCGTTATTATAGTGTCGCTGCGACAGAAGAAGAAAAACGTTTGACCATGTTACTTTTTCAAAAGATTTTTGATGCGCTTGCATCACGAGTATGCTATTCGAGGATAATATCGATCTGTAAAGATACTCATTTGTAATTAGGCTTATGATCCGGAATTGTTTGGCAAAGCTCTTCCATGTTTAACTGGTATGATTTATCTGTAGAAGAAAGATCGAATGTATATATGGTGTTCTAATAGGTATCGGCAGTGCGTTATCGCCTGATTATTCGTATTCATTAAATCAACAAGATTATTTGGATCAAGAGCGAGAGAAAGCAGAAATGAGTCGAGTTTATGAACCTAATCCAGCAGATACAACCAAGTTCGTTAACCATGAATACTTCGATATATTATACATATTTGATGTTATTTTAGTGTGGTATTAATTCCTGGACTGGAAGAGTTCGTTAGAGCTTATGCGGAAAGTGTTCATGATCAATGGTCGTATGCGAAAGTAAATCAATCCGACTAGTCTTTGTTCCAAGCTGGACAAATGTCTTATTTAGATGGATCAAGGTTGGACTTTAGGTGAACAGATCAGCGATAAATATCGGCAACATCCAAATCTGAAACCTTACAAGCAACTTGATCGAAAAGTAGCTGTCTCCATTCAATGTAATTGTGTTTGTATCTACTTTGTTTTATAGGACACTGCAAAATTGGAAGATCCCATTCGTGAAGCATTGAAAGCAATTGAAAAACTACAGTTTCACTTAGAAAAGACTGATACCGGTATGACACGTATTGCAACAAAATCGCTGCAGAGAAAGAAACAGAAAGATAAGACTGTACCGGATTACATACCGAAAGCAATGGACTTTGCTAGCGTAACGATGAATCGTGAAATGCAGGTAATGAATCGGAAAAGTGAAAAATAATTTAATCAACTCTGTACTATCAAGGAATTATCTGAAGCTTTGGCTCGAAATGCACATGAAGTGTGGGGAAAACAGATGAGGAATCGTCTTGCTGCGATCGGTCAGTTGATCTGTTTGCACATTCTTTCTGTTACTAGACTATCTATCTTTTCAGGTGGTGGTCTCCATTCTCGTCTTGTTTCATATGATTTATTAACCGATAAGGAAAAACAGAAGGATCTGAAATTCTATCAAGATCTTGTAAAATATCTTAACATATTTGGCTATCGAGTTGTCAAGTAATTCAACATTGTCTTCCACATTTCGAATATTTCCTTCGATATTCTTTCGTAGAAAAACACCGGATGATGAAGCAGCAAATAACGCCATTGCTGGTCTTGTTTCATCAACATCATCTCTGTCGGCAATAACTGCATCTCCAACGACGGAAAAACGCTTCGCTTACACTTTATTGGAAAAACTGCTTGAATATGTCGAACGTGCGTCTTCAACAATGCAAAACTACAAAGAGAGTTCCAAGTTCTCTCTACATGAAAGTTATCGTTTAACTACGAAGGACGTGAAATTTTTCGGCAAAGTAACAAATGTCACATGATCTTTGTTGATATTCAATTGAATCTATTTAGGTCGTGTTACCGCTTGTTGAAAAATACTTTCAAGCACATCGAGATTATTTTATTACTGCACCATCATTGAAAGCTGGTGGAAGCTATGCGACAGTGAAAGAAAAAGAAATGAGTTGTAGTCTTTTCTGTAAATTGGCATTTCTACTTCGACAAAAGTTTAGCGCGTTCGGAAACGAAGTGAATATATCAGTTCGCTGCTTGAAAGTACTCGTACGTGCTATTGATGTCAGGTAAGAATAAAGATCAATGCTATAAACGAAGATAATCTCTTGAAAATTTTAGCTCGGTGATGAAAAATAGTCAAGAAATGGTTCGGGCGTCATTGTTACCGTTATTTAATAATATTGCAGAAGATCTCAATCAAACTGTACAAAACCTTGAACAAAAGCGCTTCAGCCATATCAAAGGCACATTACAACGTGGAACAACAAGTTTGGCTTATGTTCATATGGTTCTTCTACCGGTACTCGCGTCAATGTTAGATCATTTGGGAAAGAACAATTATGGTGTCGATGTATTTGGTAAGTGATTAGCAATCTTGTTTATATGATTAATCATTGGCTTCTTTTATTCGAATAGAAAATGAAATTCAGTTAGCTGGCTATAAGATTTTAAACGCATTGTGGATTATCGGTACTCAAGGAACAACATTTGTTGACCGGTAATTTTTATTCAGTTAAATCTTGAAACTGTTTTCACGATATTTGATTAATTTTTAGCGAATGGATCATTGAAGAATTAAATCGTCATCGACCACTACTCGGTGACTGTCTCAGTTCATTTGCATCATGCTTTCCTATCGCCTTCTTCGAACCTGAATTCAATGGAAATAATAAACATGCATCAAATATCTCGCAATTATCACCTGAAGCTAATGGTAAATACATTTTCTTAGAAAAATGTTTAATCAAACCGTTTCCGTTACTTCTGTAGACGTTATGACGAATGTTGCTAGAACAGTGCCACATTTAACGAAAGTGATCTCAGATATTGAAGAACATTCGGAGGCACGAATTAAATACGAAGATGCACCTCATGTGGTCGAAGTTATTCTTCCATGTGTTTGCTCTTATTTACCATATTGGTGGTCAGTTGGACCACAACGAACGAAACAATCAAATGAGTATGTATTCACTTATTTCTATACTCATTGGAATATCATTTTCTTTTTTGTAGACTCAAAGTAACGAATGTGACTGTGGAACACATGAATTCAGTCTTGGGAAGTGTATTGAAATTGATAAATAACAATATCGACGCACCTGAAGCACCATGGATGAAACGAATTGCTGGTAGATTCGAGTTTTGATGTATTTGTCAAGCTGTAATTATGTTTGATAGGTTATACTCAAGGAATAATTCTTAATTCATCAACAAGTTTATTAGAACCATACTTCTTACCAGTTTCACAACGTCTGAAAGCGAAATGTGAAGATTTATACGCGCAAGAACAATCTCTTAAACATGCAACACGTTTAGAGTCATCTGAACGTGAAGATCTCGAAGCAAATCTAATGAAAGTAAGTTCAATGAAGCAACACTTTTCTCAACGAGTTTTCTCATGTCTTGCTTCTAGAATTACGAAATTCTCGTTCGTGATCTTTATGCTTTCGGACCGTTGTTAATCAAGTATGTCGATATGCATCGATCTTATTGGCTAAAAAATGGTGATCTATGTGCTGATCAATTGTATAACAATATGGCTGAAGTCTTTTCAACATGGTGCAAATCAAAAGTAAGATGACGAGATATTGAACGTTAATTACGAATCTTTCTTTTAGTACTTTAAACGCGAAGAACTAAATTTCGTTAGTCAACATGAAATTGACAATACAAGTATGTTAATGCCAAGTGGAACAAATCAATCAAATTCTGCTGGAGTAAATTCATCGGATGGCTCAGCAGTCAAGAGTGCAAATGAGGTGTCAAATGGAGGTTCAGTAGGAGGAAAACTCAAACGAAAGAAACGTCGATTAGATAAAGAAAAGTTTACCTCGCTAAGTGTTGCTTGTATAAAACGATTGTTGCCTATTGGAATGAATATGTTTGGTGGACGAGAGCAAGAGCTTGTTCAACTAGCTAAACATAAGATGATCGATGTAAGAAACAAATTTTGAAATGAATAATGTTTGTATAAATAGCGTGTTATTTTTCTAGACGAAGAGTGCGCACGATGAAAAAATTGAAAATCCAACTGAAGAACAGATGATTTTGGATTTAACGGTTCGTTCAAATCTATTTCATTTCTACTTTACGATCTTGATGTTACATTTCTAGAGTGATCAAGAAGAAACCATCGAAGAATTTCTTCGTGATATCGTTTTCGCTCAAGAACAGGTACAGACTACCTCTTCGTTCAGTATTTGTACATACATATGATTGAATAGGGCGAAGTTGTCAATAGAAATAATTGGCAAAGTGCGTTATATCGAAAGATCGGTTCGAAATCTCATCAAACTGGTATTGTTCATTCACAAGCGATATCGATCAAAAATATGTTAAAAATGGCGAAAGTTTTGTTTGGTTTAAATCTTGTCGATCATCCTCCAACACATAATCGAGGAACATGGAGAAAATTAGTTTCATCTCAACGAAAGAAAGCTATCATGGCTTGTTTTCGTATGGCACCATTACATTCGGTTCCACGACATCGGGCAATGAATATGTTTCTGCGCGCTTATCGAGAATTATGGCTTGAAGCAGAAGAAGATATTCGTGCACGTTTGATCGAACAACTTTGTGTAACTAAATTCTGTTTACTCTATTGTTGTTTTCGAAGTATTTTGCTTTTCTACTGTAGGAAGAATATCAGGAAATCAATGATCAAGAAGTGACAACCATTAAAGAAGAAAACGAAACGGAAACGGAAACTTTAACGTTAACAATGACCATCAAACCGGATCCATTGAGACAGTTATTGCAATGTCTAAATCGAGCGGCAACAACTGCTCAAGTGTTTTCAATAACTGAAGATATTGTTTATCTATCATATTCGACTATAATGAGCAAGGTAACATTTTTCGACGGTGAAAAGAAAAATGAAACGGTAGAGAAATCTTCTTCGTTGTAGAGCTGTGTGATCGAAGAAGACGACGATGACGGTGGAGCAGAAGAAGTCAAATCATTTCAGGTAACAAATCAAATGAACGAGATTTAGAGATGTTTGAATATCGGAGATCATCATGTATTTAGGAACAAGAAATGGAAAAGCAAAAGTTACTGTATGAGCAAAATCGGCTGGCTAATCGAGGCGCTGCTGAAACTGTGCTACTCTATATCAGTGCAAGCAAAGGTTGGTTGGAAATTCTTGGTATTTGTTTCGAAAGATTTTTATCTTTACATTTAGGTGAAAATAACGAAATGCTCCAACGAACGTTACAACTCGGTATATCATTATTACATGGTGGTAATCGTGAAGTTCAAAAAGTAAGCTGACTTTAGGAATAGAGTCTTCCTCATAACTACTTGTTTTCAATCAATTTTAGCGAATGTTAGACCATCTAAAAGAGACAAAAGATGTGGGATGTTTTACTTCATTAGCAACTTTAATGGCTAACTGTAGTGTATTAGATCTCGACACGTTCGAACGTTGTATCAAAGCTGAAGTATTGGGTATGTTACTTTGAATTTTCTTGATGGAAAATAAATTGAGGAATTGTTTTGCTAGGTGTTGGTGCTGACGGAATGGCGGGCGAAAAGAACTTGCATGATGCTGATTTTACCATATCACTCTTTCGTTTCTGCCAACTATTATGTGAAGGGCATAATCTTGAATTTCAAAATTATCTCCGTTCGCAACCTGGAAGCAATACCAATGTGAATATTATCATTTGCACTGTAGATTACCTTCTAAGTTTACAAGTAAATTCTCTGAAAAGTATTTCATGGTTGATGGAGAAAACAAATATTTGTAGGAATCATTGATGGATTTCTATTGGCATTACTCTGGCAAGGAAACAGTCGACGCACACGGAAAGGAAAATTTCTGTCGTGCAATCAATGTTGCTAAACAGGTGTTCAACACACTAACTGAATATATTCAGGTTTGATAGGAGAAAAAAAATGTTTCGATTATTGATGATTCGATGTTTTTGTAGGGTCCATGTCCACAAAATCAATTGGCCTTGGCAAACAGTCGTCTGTGGGATGCTATTTCAGGTTTTCTTTACATTTTTGCTCATATGCAACGCAAATTATCTCAAGTAGAATTCATTTTTCTTCATATCTATTGATCATGGGTTTGTTTTTCATTGTATAGGATCCGATGCAAATCGAACTTCTGCGAGAACTGATGAAATTGCAAAAGGATATGATCATTATGTTATTGTCAATGCTTGAAGGTAGATAATTCATTTCACGATGAACATTCAGTATCATTGCGTATCTCTATTTTAGGCAATGTGCTCAATGGTCCAAGTAAGTACTTCAATCAAATCGAAAAGTTAACCTATATAATTGATTATTGTAGTTGGTAAACAGATGGTTGATACATTAATTGAATCGCAATCGAATGTTGAATTATTACTTCAATTTTTCGATATTTTCCTCAAAATGAAAGGTTTAACAACATCCGAAGCGTTTCAAGAATTCGATACGAACAAAGACGGATTCATTTCACCGAAAGAATTTCGTCGAGCTATGGAAGCGCAAAAAATGTATACAACGTAAGTGAAATCTTTCTCTCGAACAACGATTTTCATGATCGATGTTAATCTTTAGTCAAGATATCGACTACATCTTGATGTGTGTCGATACAAATCAGGATGGAAAAATTGATTTCATGGAATTCACTGAACGTTTTCATAATCCTGCTAAAGACATTGGTTTCAACATGGCAGTTCTACTGACCAATCTGTCTGAACATATGCCACATGATATACGTTTACAACGTTTGATGGATAAAGCGAAAAGTTTTCTCTCGTACTTTCAAGAGTATCTTGGTCGAATTGAAATCAAAGGTGGAGCTGGTTATATCGAACGTGTCTATTTTGAAATCACCGAATCTAATATTGAACAGTGGAATAAACCACATATTAAAGTTCGTATTCTTCTTGAATACATCGCGTGACGCTAATAGCATGTCTTTGAATTTAGGAATCGAAGAAAGCATTTTTGCATCTGGTGGTGAATGAAACCGATGATAAAGAGAAATTAGAACAATTTATTAACTTCTGTGAAGACACGATTTTTGAAGTAAGACTCGAATCACAATGAGAATTGACTAATAACGGAATTTCTTTTCCAGATGCAACATGCAGTTGCACTCAGTGGGGAAGAAGATGATCCCGTTACTCAAACAGCGACATTTTCCGATGAGGAAATTGGTAATAATCATCCAACTACAAAAGAACCTGTTAAACTCGCTTTATCATACACATGGGCTGCAATCAAAGGTCTCTTTCATCTACTTCGTCCATCGACAATACGAAATGGCTATCAACAATTTCGTCAAATGACTTTGAAAGATATGATCAAAAGTTTCTTTGCATTGTTTGTCAAATTTCTTCATTTACTATTAATCATCTTCGTCTACGCAATAAGGTAAGTTCATTGATCTTTGCTTTGAAGCATGTGATTGCAGTATTGGGGTTTTTCTTCAGTTTGCATGTTTTTTTCTTCATGAAATTCTTCTTATCTGCACGGTGGTACTATTGCATGGGCACAAAATTGAATCGCTATCTTGTTCGTCTAGTAAAAATTCGATTCCGATATAAAAATCTCGAATATGAACCGTCATTAGTGGTTTACAAACATTACAATTCGAATCGATACTTTTTTCACGAGAGAAAATCAATTCCATTTTATCGTCAACCTCTCAAACGATCAAATACGAATTCCCAATTCAATCGGTTTGCTCATTGTCGTCTTTTTGCATGTTTATTTGTGCCTCGTTTGATTGTAATTACCATAAATACTAAACTTTCTTTATTCGTTAGAACATTGACATATTGTGTATGGAATTTAATGATTGGAGAAGATCAACCGGAAGTGAAACAAGAACGAGTCGCTTTACCACCACCAATGAAACGACGCGATCTACATATGCGTATGTCATGATCGATTGCTAAATGGATCTTTAGTAATTCGTTTTCTTTAGCTTCGGTGAACATCTCACAGATTGGATTTGATACCAGTGAAGAATCATCGACCGTCAATGCTTTTGGTTTTGGTCTTGGTCTTAGTTCTGATCCATCACCAAAACACAAGTAAAGATTCAAGTACACATTGAACTACCATCTAACATTGCACATTTAGACTCGCTTTGAACGAGGACTCGGTTAACACACTCAATTTTGATAGCGTTCAAACCTACGATGCCGACCAAAAATCTCTTTATGTCAATAATATGGATTCAACAAATGGACAATCAATACCAACATCAGTCAGTACAACAGCACACCTTACTCCATTGACGCAACATACACAGCATCAACATACAATAACAGCTTCTGTACCACATCAACCACAATTGACAACAACTATGCAAATGTCGCCAAATATGATTGAGAAATCGAAACAAGCACTTGAAGTAAATCGAAGGATTCTTACCAAATGATAGTTGATATTTATTTCTTATTGATTAGATTAATATTCAAGCTGAATATCAACAGAAAATTGCGATGAACAATGGAACTGGTCTACCGGTCGAGGATGATGATTTTATTCCACCAGAACCGCCTCCACGAACCGATTACGGAAAGAAAATATTGGTAATAAATTACATTGTTTTTTTTTAACCAAATGTTCACCTCGTTCTATGAATTGTAACAGGCTCTCGTAGCACGAAATTATCATCAGTTAAAATTTATGGCTTTGTGTCTCGCGTTCGTTATCAATTTTCTGATGCTCTTCTACAAAGTAATAGACATTCCTTTAATCAAGTTCATCGATACTATTATTCGAACCTTTCTAGGCTATGCCAATGGCGGCTGCAGCTAGTGAACCTATCGCTCCTGACGCTATCGAACGAATTGATGAAGATGAAGATGAAGTTATTATGATGGATCCAAAGAATTTCTATATGGTTTATCTCTTACGAATAAGTGCATTTCTACATTCATGCATAGCATTCTTGATGATGATTAGTTACTATAAACTGAAAGTAAGAATAGCTCATTGTTGTCAGATCTTGTTTATAGACGATGTTTTCTCTTAGGTGCCGTTGGTAATATTCAAACGTGAGAAGGAAATTGCTCGTAAACTAGAATTTGAAGGCGCTTGGTTAATCGATCAACCAAGTGAAAACAATTCGTGGATATTAGCTTATCTATCACGTGAATGGCACAAATTAGTGATCAGTTCGAAATCATTTCCTGATTCATACTGGGATAAATTTGTGAAGAAGAAAGTTCGGAATAAATATTCGGATCAATTTGACTATGATGAATTGAGTCGGTTTCTGGGCATGGAGAAGAACGATACACCGGGAAAATTCGAAATTGTTAAGCCAGTCGAAACAGGCTTATGGGGAAAGTATGTAGACGAAAACACAAACAGAAAAGACATCGAAACATCGTTTCATACTTAGGATTCAATCGATTGATATACGATATCAAGTTTGGAAATGGGGTGTTATTTTTACGGATAATGTAAGTGAACATAGCACGTTTCGATGAGTATTTTGGATTGGATTGACTATTTTTAGTCATTTCTCTATGTATTCTTCTACTTCATTTTTTCTGTTATTGGCAATTTTTCATATTTCGTCTTTGCAATTCACTTACTCGATGTCGCAATTAGTGTTAAAGCACTAAGCACGATCTTGAAATCAATTACGCACAACGGTCGACAAGTAAATAAACATGAAATAGAGAGTTCAATGAAGAATTTATTTGATTCTTTTGTAGTTGCTTTTAACAATTATGTTAATGGCTGTGCTTGTTTATCTTTATACAGTTGTAGCATTTAATTTCTTTCGTAAATTCTACACGAAGGAAGAAGATGAAGAAAAAGAAGAAAATTGTAAAGATATGTTCACTGTATGTTTCTTCAATCGAAGATTTTGTCTCACGAAATGACTCGATCGTGTGTTTTTTGACTTTAGTGTTTCAAGTTTCATTTATATTCGGGCATACGAGCTGGTGGTGGTATTGGTGATGAATTAGAATCACCAAATGGCGATCCACTTGAATTATATCGAATTGTTTTTGATATAACATTCTTCTTTTTTATTATCGTTATTCTTCTTGCTATTATTCAAGGTTTGATTATTGATGCATTTGGTGATCTTCGAGAACAACTTGATTCAGTGAAAGAAACACTTGAAGTAAAAGATTTTCACATTTTGATTCTCATATTTGCTCAATGTTGATATTCATAGTCTAAATGTTTCATTTGTGGAATTGGGCAAGAATATTTCGATAAAGAACCGCATGGATTTGAAGTAAGCGAACATGGATTATGTTTTCGTGATACAACGTAGAACTATTGTGCTTTAGACACATACAACGGCTGAACATAACTTTGCAAATTATATGTTCTTTCTAACGCATCTTTTGAATAAGCCAGACACAGAACATACTGGACAGGTTTGATATTTCAGTGAAATTTATCGAAATCTTCTTGTTTTGTTTATTTGTAGGAAAGTTATGTTTGGGAAATGTACCAAAGTCGCAAATGGGACTTTTTCCCCATTGGTGATTGTTTTCGACGGCAATATGAACCGGGAGGCGGGGGAGCAACATCAACAGAAAGTTAACAAGACTTATGATAATTTGATGAGCCTCACCGGTGACTTCTTTTCTTCATATACCAAGGTGCTATGTTTTCTTTCTTTTTCTCCTCATTGATACCAAATGGTTAATAGCAAAGAGACTATTCTATACATGTTTGTTTGTCTGTTCTTTTCTTTTCTACAATCACACACGGTCTTGCACTATTTTTTTGCACAATTTGTACGGATTTTTTCTAATTATATCTAAATCACTTGCTTTGGTGTTTGTGTGTGTGATTAGGAAAATATTCTCATTTAAATAAAGAGAATTGACCCCTAACCAGAATATCTATGAAATGTTTGTACTCATTTCTTCAATTATCTTATAGAATAAATTTTTCTAACAAAACGTCCTTGTTATTCGTTCGCATCGTCGAGGTTAAATGTCACAACGTACTCAAAGAAGAAAGTTCGTACTGAAGATTAAAAAAAGTAGAATATCGATGTATATTGACGTGTTTCTGTATCAAGTGCATTACGAAACATTGTATGAGATCATATCTATTTCTAAAGATGTTGCAGATGGTAAACGATGCATGCATCGAAGTTAAAAACTATTTTGAGAAAAAAGAGATAACAGATCTATAAAAAAAAAGGAATTCAATGACTAATTGTTGCTGTTCTTCGGAAATGTTCTACACTTTTCTAGTTCCATGCTCGAAGGAAAAGAAACGTACTCTATGACTCAAAACGCTGGCCATAAGTAAGCGATGACTCATCAGACTTTGCGTGTCGCATAAAAGAACACTTCTTCGTTGTTGTGATTTCATAAAGACTGTTAAAATAAAATATGTCGCCAGCAATGACAACAACAGAAGTAACTTATGAAAAACTTACAAATATTGCCGATAATGGTGATTTACAACATGTTCCATCGTCAACGATCAATTATAAACTTCGTGCAACGGCTAATTGGGTTAAGAAACCTTTTAAGCAGCGAAGCTTTTGGGAACGTTTAGCGACATTAGATTTAGCTAGTGATAAATGCTATGTTGTTCAACCACAAAATCCTAATCCACCACCTAATCTTAATGTTTGGCGTGAACGTCTATGGTTAGTTATAACAATCGCACCAGCGTTATTGATTCAGGCACTTTGGTATTACATTATACCTGAAACAAGTTATTTCCATACATGGCATCCAATTTTTGCGTTTGTTTTCTATCACTTAGCTTTTGTTGCATTTACTATTCGTCTTATCAAACACCTCACTTATTACATGGATGTTTATGGCACATTTGATGAACATAATCGACCTCGTGATTATGTTCCTGACAAATATGTACCTCGATTGATTATAAGCGTTCTAATTTATACATTAGCACGTACTGGAGGTGGACTTATTCTCGGTGGATACAATCGTCATGCACCTCCATCACTTGGACATACGATTTCTTGGCTTTTCCCAGTTAAAATCGGTCTTTGGTTGATTTCCCTCGATTTCTTCTTCTATTCATATCATCGTGCAGTTCACACATTTCCCTTTCTTTGGAAATATCATAGTAAACATCATTCAACTAAACATCCAACACCACTTCAATCGATTCTTGCTGATGATATTCAAGAAATAATAGAGATCTTTCTCATTCCTTTACTTGCATCATTAGCGATGCCTTTATCAGCGCATGAATTTTGGATTGCACAATGTATTCTCATGTATATTGAAGGAATGGGTCACAGTGGTGTACGAGCTTTTTGGACACATCCATTGATTGGCGAAGTTTTGCGACCGTTTGGAATGGATTTAACAATTGAAGATCATGATTTACATCATCGCTATGGTAAAAGTGGCCAGAATTATGGTAAACAAACACGAATCTTTGATCGAATTTTCAACACTATCAGTGAACGTGTTGAAGGCATGGAAAAATAAAAACATGCAATGTAGCGTTTACATATGGAGATATACTGTAATTAATAAACTTATTTATGTTGTTTTTTTTCTCGTCAATATTATATGTATTCGAGATCATTGGTAATACTATTTCCCAACTAGAATATTCTAAATTCATTGCTGCTATTTCAATGTGATTCATATATGGAAAGCATGAATTAAGGTCAAAGTTACATTCTAGCGCGCGAGTGATGACTAAAAACCTTTTATGTTTTGAGAGTTCTGAATATATTTCGTGTAATCAATGAAAAATCAATACGTATTCTAGCGTCTATATGCTCTGCGAATATTGTTCCATAGCCGAGAGCACTGTGAACGTAGAAGTCGAAAGATCATTTCAGCAATTTCCATTAGCGAAAGAAAACTAATGCCAATCCAAAGACCTGTATGTCCGCCAACGTTGGATATGACATCGACTGGACTGATCGTTGCTTGTTGAGTGTAGAGTTCACTTCGTGATGTTTCATAAGCCACTTCTAACGAAACATAACTCGCTTGAATTTCTGTTCGCCACGATGTTGACCAATTTGTTGGCAATGGAATCATCGATGACTCAACAAACTGTTTGATATCATCGATCACGTGAGTGGATGGTGCCAGAAGTGACGTTGGTCGTATAATAAAATCAACATGTTTACATTCTTGACTGCAAAGAGGACAGTAGGAAGTCCAAATACTCATTGTATTCATAATTTCAGCAGTTGCTTCAGAATAGCATGGATTACTCACATTACAAAGTGGAATATGAATCGATTCATTGGAGCCTGGTGGTACAATATAACGTGCTGCCCAGCGAGTAGGATTTCCACATCCACATTTCTCATAACTAATACAAATCATTGTCAATTGAAAAAGTGATACAAGATCTACTTACACATAAGATTGTATGCAAGCAAAATAGCATGGTAGTTCAAAATATCCGTAATCAGTATCATGATATTCGTTATACATGGCTGCCATTCCTTGAGTAACAATATTATTACATGTTGTATAAGGAGCTGGAAGGAAAATGCTCGTTTTCTTCGAATAGCCTAATTTATGATGTCGACCAGGAGCCAGTTGCATGGCTGTCATCTCAATAATTGGCAATTCTTCATTATCATGAACTAACACGGCTGCACCAATACCTGTACAATTAGGTTTTACATATGCTATAATGAATCGTGATTTCATTCTTACCACTCGATATATATGGTACATACTGATGTTGATGGACGTATAGATCTAATTCAAATAGACCATTTGCTCCATTGTCTGCATTGTATCGCAAGGTTTTGTTGATTGTACTTTTTGGTTTAGCATTAAATGTGTAGCATAAACCAAATCTCGGTGACATGAACCAAGTGAAATCAGCAGCTGAACATTTCTCTCCATTGTAAGAACAGGAGATCATCATGGACTCAAGTGAATAGAAATACTCATATAAGGATTCGTTCCTATTGAGCTTATAAATGAGATAATCTTGAATATATGAAGCTTGAACTTTGGTGAAGTAATTTTTATCTGATGTATTCGTTAATCCAAATGTATTGGTATAATTCAGAAATGGTTCGATAAAACGATCATATCGTAATGGAGAATGATTGCAAACAGTTACTGCAGGAAAAGCTTGAGGCCATTCTCCGACAATAGCAACCGATGTTTGAGTTGGATATTCAAAGTACGCACGAATAGATTGAACAATAAAATACGACATAATACCAGTAAAGATGAGCAATGAAGTAGACCAGAAGATGCGATTTAATTTACTTTCACTACGAGCGATACCGGGTATACCATGAGTTGATGTATTTAAACTGAATTCTTTGACAATCGAACCGGCACGTCGAACTTTGACATTTGTTCTCAGTGCTTCGGCATTGACTTCAAATGTATGCATTATGCATTTGATCGTGTCGTCCGACATGTTCGCTTCAAACTAAATACCTTGTTGATATATTGAAAATTGCATCGACTTATATAGTCGAATGAAGGCTTTGAAAAAGTTTTCACCAAATCCTGACTTTTTCATTGAGAAAAAACAAAACGCGACAGGAGGTTCTATAGTATTAAATTCGTGAAATTTTGTAGGCTGAGAATAGTGTGTCAACTCTATGTTTTATTCATCATTGAGAACGGTACTTATGTCATTTGAAAGGATTCGAACAATTGTGTGAATGACTTGAAGTGCTTTCATACATTGAAAAAACGATATCGTTCTAAGTACAAAACTAGTTTCGATAAATCTTATTGCTCATGCTTCTAATCAAATGAATAATTCCAGATAAAAAAATATGACGAAAAAACAAAAACAAATTGTGGTCCAACTATATTGGACGGGCTGCCTGCCGCTGTCTATTCACAAGCGCTATCCCACGACTGCTGAACATGAGGTTTTTGACTTGCTCGCATTTCGCGCCTCAGCCGGTTCAACCTTCCTTAGTCGCCCTGGTGGAAGAGATTCCTCAACATCCACCATGTCGATGCCTAGCTTCGTGCGGACGCTCGATCAACATAGAACAACGACAAACAGGACTCCCGCCCGCAAGTCATTCACACAACTCGACCCCAGAAGTAGCTCCGGTTACAGAAAGACGCCGCGCTTTCCAGTCGTAAATGATCACCATGAAGCGATTATCTATACTGAATTTAGTTGATATGGAGCAATCACATCCATATTGGTAAACTATGGAAAGTATCTTTATCGAAATTGAAAGACATCTATTGATTTCGACTCCAACGTTCTATACATATTGTGTTAATGATTTATTTCGTTAAATCTCTGATGCGAAAGAATAAGTTTCAAGAAAAGAAAGTACCAGATTGCTCGTTAAGTCAGAATAAATTGTGTGAAACATCGTGTGGGTGTATCGTTTGATTATAACTACGAAACGAATAATGGCTTTCTGTTTCTTTTTTTATCAGGCCTGAGCAGATATTTATTCCAATGTATTGCTTAACCCAATTGCCAGTGATGTCAGTTTTACTTTCTCTTTTCTTTCATAAGTCGTTTTTTTTTCGCTCAGATATATTCATATATCGCCTGAGAAACAAGAAAGAGAAAGAAAGAAATTGCTCTAGGAGAGAAGGACGAAAAACCTGCATATGTACGGATGTTTGTACAAGGATGGATGTATATGTGTTAATAAATGTATACATATTCTACAGCGCCATTTACATTTGTTCTTCCTTTTCTGTTTTTTTTTCGGGCCCAATTCTTTGTCTAGCTGATTCATTTGACAAAATCTACTGAATCGCTTATTGTTATGTTTTGATTTTTGTGCTTGTCTCTATGACATCATTTGATGTCAGTAAAGTGAAAGACACGCATTTGTTTTGTTTCTTCTTGATTATTTTCAGTATAAATCATGATGTGATGCAATTGAATCGAAATTCATTGTAAAGAAAAGATGGCGCGATGGGGTCGAATGTCTTCAATGCTTGGCAGTGTCAATGAATACTCACATTTAAAATGGCCATTAACGTTTGCCAGTTTACTAACAACATTATTAGCTTTTATTCTCCTACTAAGTTTTCGTTCGGACGCGTGGTTTACCTACGAACTGATTCATGTTGATAATACATCTATTGTCACATCGAATTCGCCAACATATTCTCCATTGATTGAGTATGGCTCATTAGGTCTCTGGTCAATATGTAATAGTCATTACGATGATCCGATTATGAAGTGTGATCTGTGGACCAGAGTAACCCGACCGCATTATTTTAATGTGATTATTGTTCTAATTACATGTGCATTATTTCTTTCCAATTTAACCGTTTTCCCATCATGGGGTGCGTCAATTCTGATTCTCTATAATACTGATAATCGTTATATTCGCCATATTGTTGGTTTTATATGGATACTTTTGCTCTTAACGTTAGTCTGTACTATTGTTCTAATCATCGCAATGTTATTAATAGCATTAACACAGTTCTATTCTCCAGGAAGATTTATTATTCAATCTGATCATCTGTACTTTCGTTCTGGTCCTGGTTTACATTATGCTAGCTTTGGTAAGTATCTTTTTCTAGAATATTTTCCTTTCACAACGAAATCTGTTGAAATATTTCAGCAACATTTTTGTCGGTTATTTGTTTAATCTTGATTATTGTGACATTATTATGGAAGAAGATGATTGAAATGAAAAACAACGAAGAAGAAAAAGACCTTCTGAGACAATTAACTGATGATTATCAACCAGGTTGGCATCGAATGGTAATAGCACCGCGTACACCATTAGCAAATGAGCAAGCTGGCGAACCACCACCATATCAATATTGAAAAAGCAACCAGATCAGTTCTGTGCAAATATGTCCGTTTTCACAAAAAATAGTCTTGCTTGGTGATCTGTCAAAACATTTTATGTTCATACATATATATATATATTTTGAGAAATAAACGCTTTAATCAATAATAATTATATGAAAACAAACCTATGACCTTGAAATATGTGCTGTCACAAAGGAATTTTCGATAATAAATCGTCGAACGAGAACTATTTGTGACATATAAAAGGCCGTCATTAGTAAAGTCGTATGAAAAATCGACTGTAAATATGAGGATAGAATAGTCATATCTCTGCTGTCTTGTTTTACTAAATAAACAAAAAGTCACATCACCGTACGATAGAACACAACGAAAAGACAGAGCAAACAAAATTTTGAAACGGTGGAAAAGCAAAACAAAATTTGAACAGCTACTTCAGCGTGCATAGCTGTCACCTACAAAACATACGCACACATCGAGTACAAAAGGGCGCTATCGAACGAACTTAACAAAAGTACGATGCAATCCTTTATCGACTCGTTTTGGACGGATACAAGTAATATATTCATATATAAACAGAGCAAAAAAAAAAGAGACTAGGCTGATTTGAAATAGTTCTTTACTGATGACTTTTCAAGTAAATGTACGAGTTCGTGTAAACAGCGTCGAGGAATAATACAGCCGACTATTTTAAGTGGCATTGATTGATTATTAAGACTATTCATGGGTGTCGTTTTGATTCGTATCATTTGTATCTTTCCTTCTGGTAATATGCGTTCCATTTGCGACCAAAGAGCAAGTACACTACCGGAAAGAACGAGAAATCGACGTGTACGTGAACCAACTTCACACATTTGTTCGCCATTCGTCGCTGAAATTGGACAATGCCCTTGCCTATAATCGAACGCACATTGAAATATCTCGATAGTCAAATTTCGATCTGTATTCATAATTACCGAATGACATGAATACATGATGATGCAGCTCTATAATACAGTTCTTCCCAATACATTTGTGCTTGTAATGGAGTGATCTAAAAGATCGATTGTAGAAGTGTTCAAAATCTGTTCAAAGCATATACTTTCTCATATTTTTTTCGTAGACTTTCTAATGTTTCATGTCGTTGTTGCAATCCAGTATTTGGCCGATAGATGCGAAATAAAACTTCACTTTTTCTCATATTTCCAACGGTCATATTCGATGTGGTCGACAATGCAAGTATAGGTAAACGACAATGTGAACGATCGTCATTTGCCATGTAAAAGCCATCGTCATTATTGAACGACTGTTCTTTCAATTGAACAGCTTTACTAAATGCTAGACCACGTTCGACTACGATCTTAAGAGAAAAGAAACGTTTACAGGTTTTATTCTAATACAGAATTCTTTCGCGGAGAAATTACTCGGTGTAATTCGACTTGAAGTGGAATGGAATTAACTTGTACTGTATTCAAAACATATACTCGAGTTTGTTCGACAGAAACTGTTTCTTCGCCTGTGCCAAGATCTGCAAGAACATAGTTTAGTTTGTTCGATGTTAACAAATGAAATATTTACCTAGGATTCCTAAATCCCAGGAGCCACTTCGTCGTGCATCGACAATAACAGCATTGAGTGCATCGGAGAAAAATCGAAATAACAAATTCTGCATTTGCACACGAATTCCCAGTATGCGATTGAGAAATCGGCTCATATTATTATAATCTAATTCAGATCAGATTTGTAGTTGAAAACAAGAGAGTAGAAGAACACAATCTTACCTTTTTCAGCAACGTAAAGAACTTGTTGACCGCTTGTCATACGTGATATCAGACCGACATTTATCAAAGCCTTTCGTGCTTCAGTTACAAAATCTAGTTTTGTTTCGTTAGCAATTAGTTTTGGAAATGGTGCCCATGGCCGTTCTAAATTACAGATGGATCGAATAACATTTTCAAGTGCTTGTCGGCCGTATTTGTTATCGATATTAAATCGACTGAGATCACGTGTTTCAGTTGCACGTCGATCACCATGTGTCAATGCACCCAAACATTCTAACCGTTTTGCTACCCTAAATAAGAACAACAAAACAGAATATGAACAGAATTGCGTTCGGGAAGGGAAATCATACGTTGATGCAAAACGCTTTTCTCCTGCAAGTTCGGATATAACAAAAACGTATTCAGGTGCTGAGACTTGATTAGATCGATGCGTTCGACCTAGAAATCGAATGATTAACAATCGAAACTAGTTGAAAAAGATGCTTAACGCACCAAACTGCTGAACCGCTCGATCGGCTGACCATGGTAATTCAAGTGTTACATGAACACGACGACGAGTATTTTGACATCGTCGATCCGCTTGTAAAGAAATACCGCTACTAGCTGCTTCCGATATAATCGCAACAAGTTTTTCTCCACGCATAAATCGTTCACGTTCGGATATGTTCAAAATTTCTAATGGAACATCAGCTTCTGATCGTGACTCGTAACCGATCTGTCCGTCGGCATGTTGAACAACACGACCTTTCCGACCGGTCATCTACATAGATTTGATATTCAGATCGATTCCAAGGAAATGTTTGTCAAACCTCAGCAACTTGAGATGGTCCACCAAGTTGATCAATCAACTCATCTAAGGTATTCGGCGGTAAGCTTCTTCCAAGTGCTTCGATACTATTTAATAAATCTACTTTCATATTGAATAATGCATCAATGATTTCGTTGTTAGTCATTCGACGTTTATCGTCTATGAAAGAAAAAAAATAAACAAAAGTTCACAGTCGAAACTGAACTTGAGAAATCTTTTCCTTACAGTTATGTACACTAGTTGCAGTTTCTTTCTTTTGAATCCGTTTCACTGGCAATCCACCATCGGTATCGGTCTGTCCAAGAATTTCCGCAAATGTATGTTGTTGTGGTGGATAATCATCTTCAATCAATAGACTTTCGCAACTATTTTCGTTATCGCTATTGTGAATTTCGTCCAATTGATTATTATTATTTTGATCGCGATGTTTGCCTGTTGCGCGGCGTTTATTCGTTTGAACAAATGATGAATAACATTCAACGTCGGAATCATCTGAACTCTCATTCGAATCACATGAGACCGATCGTTTCGTAGTACGTCGATGTGTTGATTTGCGTTTTTTGCTCAAGCGATCTTTTTCTTCGTCAGGCTTAGGAATAAAACCGAAGATTGACACAGGTTTCGGCTGTTCAATACCAGTTGGAAAATGTTTTTCCACGAAACTTTGAATAACACCTCTAGACGACAAGAAAACAATCCATTTGAAAAAATCAACGATTATCATCTTTTCCCCTTACTTTGCTGTCGATACGAAATCGTTTAATTCGCCTAGTTCTTCCAATTGCTCCAAGGTTTTCGCTTCCCCAGTTGATTGCAAACCAATAACAACACACTAGAAGACAATAGCAATTACACAGATGATTTAGCTCAAATATTTACTTTGCCATCTCGAATAGCTTGGTGAGACAACTCCACTACTTTCGATACTTTACAGGCGATACACAGATATTTGAAATAACGCTGATGACTTAACCAATAACGTGCTATCACGTGATTCCGAGTTATATTCGATGTATCTGCTAGATCAAATGCTTGCAAAAGTTTCTCTTTGATTTCGATCCACTGAAAAAGTCAAGGCAACAATCATCAACACATAACACAGGTAAACAATTACTAATTGAACGGATCGATCATATGTTTGTAGATATTCGTTGGATAATGGAACATCCAGAATAGAAAAATGTACACCAGAAAAACTTAATTGACGTGCAATATACATGCCACGAAGTTTCATATCCATTGCCACAAGTTCCATAGCACCAACACCGCGTTGTTCAATAGCTTGAATAAAATGATTGAAATCAGCAAAGGATGTACCTGCACCCCATAGGCCAAGTCTTGTCATATAGGCCATATTTCGTGGTTCCGATGCACCTGTGGCTGATGCATAGATGATACGCGCATTCGGTAAACGAGCTTGTAGATCGAGAACAGCTAGGCCGGTTTTGGACGATTTCGCTGTGGGACTTGGCGCAAGATTTTTCGCTTTATGACATTCATCAAAGACGATCTACAATCGGAGATTATTGATTAACTAATGATTGGATGCGACAAGGATCGAGTTAATACTCACCACACCATCGAATTCATCGCCGCCAAGCCATTGAATTAATTGTTTTAGACGACTATTATATTTAACTTTAGTGGAAGCATTTTGACTTTCACTTATCAGTGAAGAATAAGTCGCAAAAATGACACCACGCTTTATTCCACCATTTTGTGGAGAAGAGATTTTAGCGTATTTTAACTAGATGAAATCACAAGCATAAAAGATTCCTTGCGATCTTTTATATCGTTTCATACTTTATTCAGTGCATGAACTTCGATAAACTGAGCACCAATATCATATAAGTCACGTTGTGCATCATATTTAAGGTCATTGGAAACACTCAACCTAAGCAGAGACGAGAAAAGTTCATAGTTTCTTTGAAATCGCTTCCAGTTAAATATAATGATTACCAAAGAGATCTCCGCCGTCCAAGTAGATAATTTTCATAAATTAAACCAGCAATGGTTCGACCTTTACCAACACCAGCTCCATCACCTAGAGTAACTAACACATCTAAAAGGCTTTTCCATTTGAAATAGTCTATTACCGATAAGGAATCCAGCTCTTGTACTATCAGGGAGAAATAACATATGACGTTGAGAAGCGTAAACGATTGTTTCTAATTGCAATGCTGACAATGTGTTTGCTTGAATTTTCTCATTTGGAATCGTTAGTTGGTAAGTAATATCAGGTAATTCGACTGAAGAAAGTGACGAAGTTTCCACAACAGGATCGGGATGTCGATCACCCAATCGAACTATAATATAAATGAATATAGCATCAGTATTGAGTGAAATATTCTCATACGTTTAAGTGGCATATAGTCAGAATACGTATCGGCTGCTTGGGCACTTTGTTCGTCTTCTTCATCTTCCTCGGTTTGCAGATCAGCTGGAATTTTCGGTGCAAATTCCTAAGTAAACAAATAGATAAGTGATATCAACATTGATATAAAAATGATATACTGGTGGCGCTGAAAGTGTTGGTCTTAATGCTGGAATAAATTGACGCACAATCGTTGAATTTACTACAGGTGCTGCTAATGATTTCTGTGACAATTGAGGCACAGCCGTTGGTAGTGTATATAAACCCGATGGGATCGTAATTGGACGTTGTAAACGAATAATCGGTGGACTTTGTACTGGAGCATGAAGTCCATGTAATATAATAGGTCGAGATATTGTGATTGACGATGATGCTAGTGACGAAATTTTTGTTAAATTAGGAAATGATTGTGGTTTAGGTGTTGAAGATATTGTGACTGGAGGTTGAGATTGTTCAGAACGCTGCTAAAATGATTGGTTCGATTGAATGGAGAAAACGAAATAACAACGAATGCTTACGCGTGCGATTTCATCTGCTTGCCGATTCGTCTCAGATAATTCTTTGACTGCCATTGAAAAGAGATCATCTTCATCGTCATCGTCATCATTATCATAATTGTCATTTGTTTCTTCGTTTAATGTACTCTCAACTGCTGGTGAATCCATTTGTTTATGTTTTATTGTCTAGAGAAAAAAATTCACTCGTTCTAATTGATTTTTTGCCTTGATACAATGTTTGACGCCAAGTTTCATTCTAGAGATCGATTAAAACATTCTTTATTGGTAATCAACGTCTCGGCTGAGTGTACTATCTGAAGAGAGTTAATGACATTTCATTCATTCGTTTTACATGTGACTGTTCTCCTTCTTCTTCTTCTTCTCGTCTTGTCGTGTCGGTATTTATACTTTTTTCAAGAACCAATGATCAGTGTTGCTCATGCCATCTATCCCGTAAAATCATTGGTTGGATTAATCACTCAAACTAGATTTGGTTACGTACCATAGTTTCGTTTCAAACTGATGAAACAAATGTTCTTTGGCTACGCACGCGTTTCGTTCCTTCTGAGTATTTTATCGAGAAAAATATTGAATCATTGCAAGAAGATTTATGTGTTTATTGAATAAACGGAATTTGAGATGAATGAAGTCACACAAACGTTCTAAATATTGATGCTGCGTATTCTAAGAAGTGATCTTGATTTTAAAGGGCCCAATTCCATTTCAGAAAAAGATCGCATGAGAACGATCATAGTGCAGATGACGTCATCTGACGAATTATCACTATTTGATAGTGACATCATGTGAAAGAAAGAGATGGATGCTTTATCGATATTTTCCAGCAGTGCTTTATCTAATTAATGAAATTTTTCTGTCGGTAAGACTTTTGTTGAAAAAGATATGTTTGTGAAAATATTGCCGTGATAAATGATATGAAGAAAAGGGATGTAGATAATATATTTCATAGTCAGGCAGACAAACCAATGAGGAGATAGAAGTTGAAAGTATGCATGACTTTCAAGAAAGGAAAATGTTGAAAATACGATGTATTTTGATTAAATTTCATCAGCCTGATGACATCTGTTCTTCTAAACGATTGGTTAAAGTTCGCACTCGAATAGAACTTCTACCTCGTGGGTTTGAAAATGAACAACACATCGTTTTAGATATTTCAACGAATCTCTCGATTCAAACATCTCGGAAAACGGCTGCATGATTTGAGAACGCAACCATGCCGTCATTGTTCAAACACGATCGATATTCTCAATCGAACAAATGGAAACAACATAACACAAAATGAAGTTTTCGTTACTACTACTGAAGGAATGCTCCTATCCTATTCATTCCTTCTACTTTCAGCACTTCTATGTGTTTATTTCGGTTCATACCGATCAGTAAATCGGAAAGATGAACAAGTTAGATCTGGCGAAAAACCTGATGTGCTTACTACAAGACATGGTAAACCCATTCGCATTTTCGATACTCATCAATCTTAATCTCATATTGTTCTAGTGGCAATGGTTCCATTCATTGCTAGTGCATTCCTACTCGGCAATTATCTTGTTATCTTACTTGTTTCCAAAGAATACATCACATTTGTTCTGAATATTTACTTTTCTCCCATTGGTATCATTGCACTTTATCGAGTAGTGCATCTGGTGATTGCATGGATTCAGTTACCAGCACTGAATAGATTTCGTGAACGACAATTTGATGTGACTTTATCGGAAAATAAACCATCGACAACGAACTCCGACACGAATGATCTATTGCATTTAGATTTCGAGTTCGATCTTATGGATAGTGAAGCTCTATTTCTTTGTGTATTGGTTGGTATTAACTTAAACGATATTGGATTGGAACAACATCTTTGGCATCGCCTTTTCAATAAGTATATAAACTTCCTATAGAGAATTTACAATTACTCATGAATATTTGTATCTATCAGAGTTTTAAACAGAAGTATTCTACTCGGTGGTCTCTTCATTTATGATATCTTTTGAGTTTTTGGAACCGACGGTAACTAGTCAGCTCTGTTCGTGTAAAATCATACTTTGGAGGATTTTAGTTATGATTACAGTAGCAAAATCGTTTGATGCTCCGATTAAATTAGTATTTTCACAAGATCTGATCGAAAATGGTCGGATAGCCGCTAAAAAATTTGCTATGCTTGTACTTGGTACGTTTACTAATGACATCTTGCATTTTCTAATTGTTCGCTTTTTCCTTTCAAGTGACATTGTCGTTCCCGGTGTGTTTATAGCTTTATCACTTCGCTACGATATGTCTCGTCAACGATCGAAGTTTTATTTTACCGTTTCATTTATCGCCTATATCATCGCTTTGATTGTGACGATTCTTATTCTTCAAATCTTGAAACCTGCTCAGCCAGTCCTACTCTATATTGTACCATTATGTTTGATATTTCTGTTACTGACTGCATGGATTTGCAAAGACTGTACAGCCATGTTCGCTTATGAGAATCATGCTAATGACAAGAAGCATGTATAGATCTTCCGTCATCTCGTTGTTGCATTTCATCTGAACGTATCAAATTTTGTTTTAGACTGCAATAAATTTATCTCAGTCATTCTCGATTTTATTCAAATAAATCAAATAAATGTCTTTCTTATCCTTCTAGATTATGGGCACAATCCATAGTACTCCTAATTTCATCCGGTGTTTTCAATCCATATTAACATTTATTTTTGTCAGTATATGTTTATTTTTACTTTCAATCCTCACTTATTTTACTCTACGTAAACACTTAATACCAACATCACGTCTTGACATTCCGATATCTCTTGGCTTTCCCAAAGATTTCGATCCGAACACAGACAAGACTTTTTCGCAATCCGCCGCTAATTTTCCACCCTATTTAGTCAGTCATATAAATCTAAGTGATACCATGTCGATTCAATCACCACTTGATATATCTGTACACTCGTATTCAATCGAATTGACTTGTCATTCACCACGTTCGTATCGCAATCGTCAACTCGGTTCATTTTTTGTTCAAATAATTTTGTATTCAACAACTAATCAACTTATCAATGAACATTCCCGTTTAATTTTATATCCATATCAGTCCGAACTCGCTCGAATTATCCGAACACTCATCTTCTTACCATTATCCATATTTCACATCGATTACGATCGTTGGCATTTGCAACAAATACTTATCGACCGTGTACGAAATACTGATCAATCGAAGCGTTTTATCGAAAGAATTCATTTGAATATACTTCCGTCTTCATTTCAACTTGATCGATGTTCAATACATTTTCGTATACGTGATTTAACCGGTCTTGTTTATTCATTCATAAACTATCCAATTCTAACTGGATGTTTTGCGACGTTTGTTCTATTTTCTATCTATATGACATTCTATTTGATTGTAACTGGTTTAACCTGGTTAAACCAATTGAGTAAAACCGAATCTTGTAAGAAAAAACTTTCGTGATTATTTTTGTGTTTTTCTTTGTTTTTTTTTAAGATTTATGTAAATATGACAGATTATAAGTGTAAAGGATGTCTAATCGACTCTTCCCATGGAAAATTACAAAAGAAAAAAGAAGCATTATTAGAATTTATTTTCACCAGTGATTCTTTGTGTTTAACTGTAAGTGCACAGAATGTCAACATCATGACGTACACGTTAAGTAAAGATACGATCTCAACAGCGATGTTATATAATGAATTACTTGTGATAACATTCAAAGAAAAGAAACAAATAAAATTATCCGCTTTGCCGGCAAATAAATTACAAGAATTGAAGTTTATGTTAGAAGCATTATTGAATGATGATCTGACAGGTAAAGAACGAAAGAGAGGATTACGATGGAGTTCAATTTGGTTTTTTTAGTTTATAAAGAACATGAGAAGAAATTTTGTCAGGTGTCGACGAATTCGAACCACGCGCCGCGTAATTCTGTCACGAACACGAGTACTAAGAGTATGAATTTATCGACAGATGCAAGTAGTAAGAAACAACCGAAATTAGACAAGATGAAACATGCTAATCAAGTTTTCGAAAATGATGAAAATTCACAACCATCTGTAGCAAATATTTCCAAGGCAGCTGAGAAGAAGAAAAGCGCTTTGCATAGGTAAGTTGAACATTAAAATTATGGATTATTTGTTCGTTGTTTGGATTGTGTATAGTGCTTCGAATTTCTATCCTCACTCTCAGCACCATTCTATCGATGAAAATTTCGATCACATCAATGATACCTCGCAACAATCGTAAGTTTCTTTTTCGTATAGTTTTTGTCACAGACGCTTTTTCTTAGCCATAAACGCACAAGTGCAAATCAATCGGGTAGTTCAGGCGTTCGTTTCGAACATGCAACATCGCCCTACTTCTTCAATCGAACAGAGAATAAAATGAAACGACACTTATCGAATGGAGAATCTCGCGTTAGTCCACTGAAAAACATTTATTCTAAACCATTGAATAACACACCTCTTTGGGATAATGATGATGAGAGTTATCTCTATGATTGGCGCGATTCACCATACACAACAAAACGATCGGAAAGTCAGACATCAGCTGACCTCTCAATATCGAAAGCAGTGACAACAACGATGAATTTGCGAAAGAAAGGGTAAATGATCAATGTGTTTACAAATACATTCGAAAGAAAAGAAGATTACTCTAGTTTGAAAAATATCGGTGCGACATGTTACATGAATTCCATTCTTCAATGTTTGCTGAATATCGACCCATTCCGTTATGATTTAATGGCGACAAATTCCGAACTGATCACATCGCCCTTACTCGAAGAGAATACAATCTATCTGTACGTTTTTTTTTCGTTATATTAATCTATCATGCCGATACAGAAAAAAAAACACAGATAAATAGATATTGTCAATGTATATTGATATTTCGCATTTTTTTCATAGCTCCGTTCTACAAATTCTGTCTCTGTTACAAGATCGTCAATCAACACAATCACAAAATAATACGACAACTCAATTAACTGACGATGAACGAACAGTTGAATCACAAGCGTTGATTAATTTGAAAAAATCAGTAGAAAAACATTCCGGCGTTTTTCTTGGTTCGCGTCAACAAGTAAGTAGACTCTTAAGATCGGTACAGTGGACGAGGTTGTTTCGATTTCGTTTGAATAGCCATATTTACACGTTGAAATGAATAATGCCGATCACCTTTCCATCCTATCCATAGAATACCGGTATTGAATGGTACTAATCCATCGGAATGTGTTGCAAAGTGCCCATTGAGTTGTACATGTGCGCATTCGACACCGGAATGGTACCACCATCCGCCTCCACCGTGTTTTTGAGGGCAATTTGTGTTTGTAGCGTAGTGATCATAGGTGGAAAATCGTGCGTTATGGTGCCAACGAGAGAAACCTATCACGAAAGAAAGAAAAGCTGAATGTATTTAATTATCTACTATTTACTGAAACAATTTCCTTTTATTTTTCTATACAGCCGAATGAGAGAAGATTTGTCCTTACTGTCGATTTTGTTTGAACTTTCTATATCTCCATGATATTCAGCAATCTGTATTCGATAACCATCTTGCTGATTCGCAATTCGAAACATTTCATAGGTCGCTGTTCGAGTCTCATTATACCAATCGGTTAGTTCAATTTTCAATCGACACGCGTACGTTGTAGATAACCAATGAAGATTCTCGTTGCCAATCCAAAAATCAGTTCGATTACGAGTATTTCCAAAACCTCGTCGATATTCAATCCATGTTCGATTGAAATCGATCGAATTGGTTTCACGATTCTGTATAATCAACCACTGAGGATATTCATCATTTGGACAAAAAATATTCTCGATCAGTTCAGTTAATCCAACACGTATTTGTAAGCAGCGTGTCGTGCGATTGCGTCTCGGATGTGGAGGAAGTTGATGGGAGCAATCCACATTGTTCTCTGAATGTGAACTAAGTTAAAAAAAGAACATTCCTTAGTGAGGAATTTCAAGTTCGTTTGCTTCTAAAGAGTAGTCATTGAATATCAGTAGAGCGAGAAAAGAACCTGTTTAGATCACATGGTGCGTTCCTTGAGTGGGAAAATGATTTGCGAGTCATCTACTGAACGATAGAGGCGAGAGTTCCGTCAATTTGCTAATGTATTGCTATGCTCTAGAAAATAACTTGTGCGTAGTTTTCGTCGAGAACTTACTGATTGTAATTAAGTAGATGACGATGAAGTTCTTGATGAAGAGTTAAATTATCATTCAGACGAAACTGAAGGAGCATTTTCTCTTGTTTATCAGTAAATCGTTCAAGTCTTATATAAACAATAGTAAGAATAATAGCATAAAAAAGAACATGAATTAAAAGAAAACAGCACCGTTCAATGGTTAGATTTGACGGCATGCGCGTTAGTTTTTGTACATTTAACAAGGGAATTGTCGTATGATTCGGTTTGCTCGTAATTGATGCTGTCGCTGTCGTTGTTGTTGGTAACATTTCCGAACGATTTGGAATAATTTGAAAGTCACAATTGGATTTCGGCGAATCCAGATCTGTTCGTTTAACTCGCGGCTCTTTGAACATGATTCATGTGTATAAAGTACTTGTTTCTTCTAAATATGAATGTGAACATGTTCACTCTCTATTGTCGTTTTTCTTTTCTTATTGAATGTCGAAAGTATACTGGTAAAAAAAAAGAAAGAAGAAAACGAGAAAAGCGGGAACGAAGCACGACCGC